>BJBW01004477.1:0-57679 GCA_004320125.1 Scolopax mira
GGCAGCACGGCCCTCTGGGGTGTCAGCCACCCCTCCCAGATTAGTATCTTCAGCAAACTTGCTGAGGATACACTCTGTCCCCTTGTCCAGAGTCTATTAAACCCATTTAGGTAGCTGTACAATATTTTTGGTGCACAATGCAATTACTGCATGTTTTAAAGATTAGTTCAGACTTACAGGTTCCATAATTTGAGGCTTATATAATAGTTTCATTCATGGAATGAGGTAATTAGGTAGAACTGTTAGATTTACCATGTGCAACACCAGGCTACAAAACATCTTTACGTTTTGTTTGGAGGAATGTGATAGCCAAAGATTCTAAAGGATACCTCTTTTAAGAGGGAAGGGGTCACTGTCAGGATTCTTGCGGTACTTACCCTTTTTTGCATGGGAGGGACAATGGACAGCACTTGGGTTTCTCTGGTGCTCTGATGTGAATTTGCAGTCTGCTTAATTTAGGGTATCCTAGGGAAGCTTGATAACAAGGCTGATAGTACTGTGGCAACCATATGAAGAAATTAATTGTATTTTACATCTGAGCATGAATTGGGATACTTGTGCTTTATGCAGATTACACAAAATGTGTTCTTCCTGATAATCCTGAGGTTATTTATGCTTGCATGGATGTGGCACATTTCATGTTAATTTCCTGTGACTAGTTCACACAGTATGGTGGCATTTCTTTCTTTTTTTTTTTCTTCATGCAAACAATGTCTGGGTAAACAAAAGCCATGTTACATGAAATTTATAAAGCCTAAATATTGTTTCATGCAGGTATGATTTTTATTTTTTTAATGGTGTCTCCCAGTCATTGAAAATAACTGCACACTGATTGTTTTGAATGTCTATTCTGATCATTATGTACACATGCTTCTGAAAGGATCTTCACCACTCGGGCTCAAGCACAATAAAGCCTCAGTGCTTTTTTGAAACAATAAAAAATAACAAAAAAAAATAAACATTTTGGCTTTGGGAAGAGTGGTAAAGATGGCAATAGCAGAAAACCAGATCCCACTGGAAGACTTATGAAGGCTATCTATAACTTTATTACAAATAAATAAATTTTGGTTATCAAGCAGGGTGCATTAGGTCTTGTATAAAAAATTAACTGCTGTAGCAATCTTTAACAGAAGCCAGTGGTGGTGCTTTGTTTTGTCCCCTAGCTGGGTGCCACACTAGTTAGACATGCACAGCCACAGTGCAGCTCCACAACTGGCTACAGCTAATGTGAGAGTGTCACTACTGAAAAGAGGATCCTACTCCTCTTTCCTCATTTTTGTTGTGGGCAGTGACACTTCTGTCAGTTTTGCTGATTCAGCTGAGACTACTTTGTGGTTTATGGTTGATTTTTTTCAGGCAGATGAGCAAAATGAGTTGACCTGTGATAATACCAGTGTAAAGATGATGGCAGGGCAATTGGGAGTGGGGGTCACCCAAATCCACACTCTTAGATAAGAAAGAGATTGGCTTAAGCTGACCATTAAGTTTAGATTGTGTTATTGCATCATAAAGTTGCGTTACACAATTGTTTTAAACTGATGTAATAGAATGGGGCAATCGTTCTGCGTCCCGGATCTGACGCTCCTCTGGCCATTGACCTGGGAAGGTTGGGTTTTGGCCAGTTTTGTTTCCAGACACAGGTCACCGCATGACAGTGCGAGTGCTGAAGATAGAAGGAAGAAAGGAGGGAGGGCAGGACTGTTCTTCTCTGCCAGATTAAAGTGTGATTGCAGGTGAAGACAGTTTCAGGTGTGTTTTGAAGACTGGGAGGGAAATGACTTGCCTTTTGGACAAAGGTTCCAGTGATCTAATGGAATGGCCAGACATCTTGCTGTTTGGTCCATGTTACTTTTGATTGCCCCATCCTACGATAGAGGAAAGGTTATGTTTTGGGTATTGAACAAATAATTTAGTACTTGCCATGTCTATGCAAGTCATGTTCGCATGTCATACTGACATATGCATGTCAATATATTGTCACCTTTATGCCCATAAACATAAGTACATCTTGCACTGTGTCTCCTGTCAGGGTTATGTCTGTTATGCTGATAGAAATATTCAGTAAATGAGAGTGTATTTTGGTGAGTTCTGGAAGAGCTTTTTGAAGTAATTTACTTTGGCTGTCAGAATGTGAATCTACACCTTTCCAGATGCAACCTAAACCCTTCAGTCTTAAAATGCTCACCACCTTCACTGGTAGTTTACTAGTGTGTGTCTGAGAAGTGGGTGCTTGTGCTGTGGGAGGTGTTAGCACAGCAAAGGATCAAAAAGGAGAGCAGAGTGGTAGCTTAAACCCCCACGGAATAGTTTCCTGGAGGTGGTCCTTTGATACCACAGGTGACTGTGCAACATTAATTACATTTTGTAAAGCTACATCTTTAAGATTACTGAATCTTATTATCATGCATGCTTCAGCTGCATTCTGCAGATCAGCAAGTCCTTCATCATTGGTTATAATTAGGGAATCAATTTATAGTTAATAGCAGCTTGTGGCTGCCTTCTGGAGAATGGATTGAGGGGTGGTATGACAAGAATTGAACATGACATCATAGTGAATCACAGCATGTACTACTGCCAACTGAGCTTACAGTTGTGGCAAGTACATCAAGACTAGAACAACAAACATTTGTTGTTTTTCAAAACAAGCTAGGGCTGGGATTGCTAAAAACACATTTTCTTTTACGGCCGGTTCCAAAAATAATCTGTTTACTGATGTTTCAGTATGGCCACTTTCAAATTTTTACTTTAATATTCGACTCTACAGGTTAGAGTTTTACAGGGAGGTGACTTGGTTTTTCAACCTTGAATGTTTTCCTTATGATAGATCACTCAAGGCTCATAGTTACTGAAAATATTAAAGGTAATATTAAAAACGCTGTTGTTCAATGTGGATTTCACATTGAAACATAAAATTTCTGCATTAGATTTCAGTTGTTCCATTTGATCTCTTGGCAGGTTTCTTTGTTGTCTATTCAGCAAGTTTTTCTTGTTTTGCTCACTTACTATAGGAAAGAGACTGGTTAAAAAAAGCAAGCTGCTTGATTTGTTAGTATAGTAGAGTGTTTCCTTTAATTTCCATGTGAAGTAACAAAATATGGAACACAAAGCCCCTCTGTTTTTTTTCAATATTAGTTTAGTCTTAAGACATTTTTATGTAGAATGCAAGAGAATTTTTTCTTAAACATAATTGGTTGAAAAGCAAAGCAGGAAAATACAAAACTTTCTTTCTTTGAAGCAAGCATCAAAACTTTGAATTTCACTGGAAGTGATACTTAAAAGTGAAATCCTAAGAAAACCTGTGCTCAAAAAAAAGCAGAATGTTTTTTGAGAATTTTCATTTTTTGCAAGGAGAGGAGAATTAAATTTTGGAACTAATAAAGGGAAATGCCTTAAAAGCTAAGCAGAAATGGAAAAGTTAAAAATCTGTCCTAAATGATAATGACAAGAACAATTAAAATTTCATAAATCCAAAGCAAGAATCTGCAGAAAGGTGCAAAGAGAACGATCTAAAATAAGCCCTTTTATTTGATAAAAATACAAATATTGTACCTAAAATAAAATAGCTCTGACTATCTTTGGTGGAAGGCAAAACATCAGGACCCTATATAACGTCTAGTGAAAAAATGCAAATTCAGGTTGTCATGTTTGATGCACAGCAGTAAATGCCTATACCTGTTACAGCTTTTAAAGGACAATAAATTGGGTTTCCATGTTTTTGGAGTTAATACTGGTTACTGGTTTAGTAGTATTCAATCCATTTTAAATGTCTAAAAATTTCTAGAATTCTTTCTTTAATTCCATTATATACTTTCATTTTTCAGCTCAGAAGATAAAATAACTGTTCACTTCATAAACCGTGATGGTGACAAACTAACAGCCAAAGGAAAGCCTGGGGATTCACTGCTGGATGTTGTTGTCGATAATAATCTAGACATAGATGGTTTTGGTAAGTGGATTCACTGAATTCTGCATTCGGCATCTAGAAACTGTATTCTATTACTAGTTTATTCATAAATATTTATAGAATCACGGAATCATGTAAGTTGAAGAGACCCTTAAGTTCATCAAGTTTAAGTGTAAATGAATATTTATTTATTGATTTGTTCATAAAACCTAGCTGTATACTTTATTTGTACTTTCTCCCCATTTCTTTTTTCCTGCAGATACCTAAAATATTTTGGGTGAAGCTTTAAAAAAAAAAATAAAATACTTGGGGTGACTCTTGCTTGATTGTTAAAGGAGGGTATTTGGACAGAGTGCTATCAAAGTGAAATCTGACAGATGCCACCTGCTAACTCTTCTGAGCTGAAATGTTCTGGAGGCAACACAAAACTGGTTTATTTCCAGCAGTATCTGGTTACTTTTCTATTACTGTTCTGTCTCAAGTTATTATCCCTTTTTGTTGCATGAATTGCTGTAGTATGAATGCTAAGTGAAAGAAACAACCAAATTCATAGGAGGGAGAAGTACAAAGGTTAATTCTTACTGAAGGACTGAGATAAAGGAAACCAATGCTTTAGTGAAATTCTAACTCGGAATGAGTTTTATTGAGAACCAAAATAGGATGAAGTTATAACACCTCCATATTCCTTCAGACTTTTGCACTTTCCATAGTTAGTTCCATTGAAGTTGTGGGATTCTGCCCATGTGAAATAGTAGTATTTGATAATGGCAATTAAATGCCTCAGGACAGGTATTTATGTGAACATCAGCTTAAGAATTAATAGTAGAAACTAAAGCAGGAAGCAGAAGTACAAGTTACATGGGTGAATGCATAGTATGGATCAATTGGAGAGAAAAAAAAAGTAGGCTGGTGTACCACAGTTTGAAATTTGAGGTATGTTTTATTTAGATGCAAATAAATTTCACTGCTAGTAATAAAATCTTTTGTTAGAGTTTAAATCTCAAACTTATGTCTGAGGCATCTTTTATGTCTATAGTTGCATATGTTGGGGAAGTAGAATTGTCTCTTAAAAATCTGTAATGTATTGGGATAACTAGCTTTTATGTATCACTTGTTAAATGTCATAAAGTCTTATGGCTAGTCTGCCTGTATTCTACAGTAAATATTCTCTCAGCTTGTGTAGATACCAGCTGTGTTAAACCATTGTGGTAAAGTGGAAAAAAAATAATGCTGCCAATAAACTGAAGCCAAACTAAACATTGGAGATACTGTGACAATCTTTAACTATAACATATGCTACCCTATTTGCATAATAATTTGCTAATGAAACATCATACTAGGGCAGAAAAATGTGGTGTAAATAATGTAGAAATTATGTTCTTTTTAGAAAAAAGTGATGAGAAAAAATCTACAATTTAGATCTTGCTTATTTCTGTCACTAGAGGGCATCCCACGTGCAGGAATAGAAACACCTTTGTGTAAAGACTTAGAAACAGAATGATTCAGCCACACTGTTTGCTACTGCTACCTTTAGAGCTGCAGAGAGAGACACCTTCCACTGGTCAGATAGAGCTGGTCAGTGTGTTTTATGTTACTTTCTCCTTCTCCCCTCATTAGTCAACATTAAACCACTTAAATTGCTGGTACAAGAAGTTTTACATGATTTGGCACTTTATTTAAACTCTGTTTTCACATGTTTGTATGTACTTGGAGACAGGTCCTGCTCACTTTGAATGTGTGCTCTGGACACCATTACTGCTTGTGACAGCAGGGTGCTTTCTGGCTGGTTACTGTGGTCTGGTGATGAATCCCACTGTTCCTTTTCGTAGCAGCGTGTGCACATGCAACCCCGCTTCCCTTTCTTTCCATGAGTATAACAATGGTGTGGTCACAATACTCATGGTGCTGCTTTCCCTGGAAATGAGTAAATAAATAGAAACTGGTAATGTCTTGCCTGCTTGCTTCTCTCTTATCAATTAAAACCAGCAGTAGGGGATTGTGTGCTCCAACCCCATTCTCTACACAAGTGTGAAGAGTTCAGCTTTCTCCTCCTCTTGATGTTGCATGTTTCTTTTTCAATGAAGTGGAGAACTCTGTGCCAGCCCTATACAGTGACAGAGACAAATTAGCATTCAAACTTTTACTGTCCTGTGATGTCGCTGTGAGCAGATAGATGTAGTTGATGCTTGTTTTGTTCAACCCTAGCAAGTTACTAGGCCCTTGGCTCAGGCTGGATTGCCTAGTAATACATGTTGGCCTCTTCAACACAGAGAAAACCATCTCTCTCTTCTAACTACCCTTGCAGTGAATGAGTCAGAAGAAATATGAAGTATAAAATCCCTCCTTCCTGTGCTTCTGAGGAAATTTTTTTGGATAGCAGGTGTCTTCTCTTGAACTGCTGGAGGAAACCTCAAAACCATAGGAAAGAGAAGAATAGGAAGGATCAGCCTTGGAAATAAATTGAATCGTGTTGATTGACAGAATTTTCTGCTTTTGCATTCTTATAAGTAGAAAGCTTTTTTCTCTTCAAATGGTAGAAAAGGAATTAAATGTTTTCACTAGCTGCAGCATTCAAGTAAATCTTAATGTTATAGGAACTATAGAAATACTACTGACACTTGAATGCAGAGTAGATATGTTAATGTGGGCATATATGAAACATTAAATTTACTAATCAACAGAGATACTTCTTGTATGAGACAAACATTTATGAAGGATTTCTTCTGAAGTTCTACTGTAATTTGAAATTTGGATTTTCTGTTACCTTGTTTTTATTTTTCTTTAGGTGCATGTGAAGGAACGCTGGCCTGTTCAACTTGTCATTTGATCTTTGAAGACCACATATTTGAGAAACTAGATGCAATTACTGATGAAGAGATGGACATGCTAGACCTGGCCTATGGCCTCACAGAAACGTAAGGCAACATAACATTTCACTACATCCAAGAACGGAAAGAAGGGTTTGCAGATAGGGCCGTCTGGTATTCTTAGAATACCTAAATCAACTTCTAATGCATAGCTGGATTCTGCTACACAAATGGGACTGGCAAGTTAAATATTGTTTATCTGAATTCATATTAAAAAGATGTCAATGCTGTTTTGTAACTGAAGAGTGTCAGTTGCCTGTACTTGCTTGTCAGAGTCGTCTGATGCAGAAGTGTCAGATACTGACAAATACCCAGTTTCTTCAACAAAAACTTTGCCGCTGCTCTTGTGCATGAATTTTCTTGTCCATGTTTCCCTTCCCTTCTGTTTTGTCTCCTTAAGTCTGTAGCTAGTTAATGTATTGTGTGACTATTATGTTAGTAATTTTAGTTTTGGCCAGATCTTCTTTTCACAGAATCACAGAAGGGTTGAGGTTGGAGGGGACCTCTTGAGGTCATCTTGTCCAACCCCCTGCTCAAGCAGGGCCACCTAGAGCCGATGCCCAGGACCATGTCCAGACGGCTTTTGAATATCTCCAAGGATGGAGACTCCACAACCTCTCTGGTATTTATGTACATTGATAAGATCATCCCTCTGAGGCTTCTCTAGGATAAACAGTGTCCCACGTGGCAGTGCCCCCCACTTGTCATGATTTGACTCATGTCAGAGGCCTCTTGGTGCATATAAGCCAGATTCCCTTTTGGGTGAAACTAATCCCAAAGTGTGCTGTGACTCTCTCAGTGATGTGAGAGTGCTTTATACCTGGCCTGTGTAGCATTGGGGTTTTTTGTGTCTGCACAGAAGTACTCCGAATCAACTTATTTTATCTCTTATACCAGTAATATTTGTACATGAGAGTATGCTTTTCTCACTTCAGCTAAATCTTAACTATTCTGGGAGGTTGTGAAGGCACAGAAGTCAAGCTTCTTGACTTATTTCGGCTTCTTTTGGTTTATCCTTTTTCTTGTCTCCCAGAAAACATTGTAAAGTCTATTAAGTTGACTTAATTTACTTTAAGTATTTCTGTTAGTTTTTTCTCAAAGTGTTTCAGACCAAATTAAGTTTTAGACCCTCTGAAGACGGGTGCTTGTCATGTCTATTAGGTTTTTCTAACACTGTTTTCTTGTGGCCAGGAATCTTTCATATGTGTGAGAGGGTGACTTATCTGGAAGATGGAGCTTTAAATGACTAATACTGGTTATAAGTTACCTGGTCTCTTGTGTTGATACAAACTTGTGTAATGGAGATGCACTACTATACCCTGTTATAAAGATAAAAGTTTTATCTTGTCACTGACTCTTTGGATTTGAGAAAGCTTCATCTAGCAGCTATCATGAAATCTAATGTTTTTTAAAATGAGGGACTAATTAGAAAGGTTGAAACAGAATTGTTTTGCAAAACTGCAGAACAGAAGAGATTATTAAAAGTAGTGAGATGGGGGGGTGCAGATTCTGGTAAGTTAAATGTTTAAAAAAAAAAATACTGAAGGAAAAAATTAAGCTGAGAAACAGTGTGCTAAAAGGTTAGAAACAAAAGTATTTTTCTACTTATTGGAAGCAGAACACTTGTCTGCATGGAGAGCCAATGGGTAATGTAGAAGGTGCACTTAAAATATAAAGTAAAAGCAGAGTTTTTCTTGCATTGTTGTCTTTAGAGATGTTATGGGGTGTCCATGCACTGGAAGATTTCTTTGCAGAAGGCTTCCTGGAGCAACTCTCAAACTGATGTATCCATAGAAGCAGTGGATAAGTAAAATGAGTAGTAACTAATAGTAATGACTAGGTAGCATTTGCCCAGGAGTTCTACAGGAATTCTTTACACCACTTCTGAATTACTGTCTGCAAGGCTTAATTAGTTGGTTTAAGATTGCTTCCACATCAAAGGAATGGAAGGTAGCAACCCAACTTTTCAAATGACTTCACTAGAACTGGAGAACAGCGTGTCTGTAGGCAATCCTGCTTTACCAGGGGAGTTGGAAGGGATCTCTACAGATCATCTAGTCCAACTCTGACAATTCTGTGATTCCCTACTGGACATATTAATAATGTGTCTATGGACTGGCAAGGAAAGAATTCAACAGAGCTTTTGTAGAGGGAAGTAACAGATGGGAGCTCTTCAGATTAGTCGCTGAGTATGTAGATAGATCTTGCAGCTCAGTTTACTTCAGAAATTCTTTACTAGATCTTGAATTGCAATGGGTTAAGAGTAAAGGCTCTGTAAAGGATATGTATTTGGTTATGTTACTCAGTATGGTAAAATCAAAAACTGTCAGTGAAGACATCCACAAGGATCTCGTGCCTTTGGATGATAGGAAAAGAAAATTGGTGTTAAAAGGTGCTGGTAAATACATATGGAGAGGTGAGTAGAACAGTGGTAACTTTGCATACTTGAAATGGCTAGTCAGCTAGCCAGTGTCTTTCCAGGAATGTCAGCTTAAGGTTTGGTGGTTTAAAAGGTAAATGGAACATTGGCAATATTAGGTGGGAACAGGTAGAAATACAGAAAATCCTGAAAATTGATTTTATATTTTTTTTTAAATCTTATAAGATCATATCTTTTTACTTGTGCAACTCTAACTCCGTGGTTTATGTGGTGTTTTTTTCCTTTTTTAATATAGTTTAAGTAGTAGGAGGACATGAAATAATGAGAAAGCCTTTAGAAGTGGCTAAAAGGCGAAAGCTTTCATGCACGGATTGAATAAATCATCTTTTTGGGGGGGAAGCTAAGCTTCTTCAGCTTTAAGGTGTGGCAGAATCTGTTTAAATATATATAAAACTGTAAACGCTGCGGAAGAATTTGGATAGAAAAAGGTAGTTTGTTTCTCACAGTGTTATTTAATGCTGCCTAATTGTTTGTACCGCAGCGTAGCGGCTCAAAACAAAAGGCAGTGTTACTTCACATGAAGTGAGTCCGTTGCCACACTGCACAGCACAGACACAAGTGAAAAACAGGCACATCAGAAAAATTAAGGCTTACAGGCAATGGTACACATAAATATCAGGAATCACGTCTGCCTAATAGAGTTCATTTCTAAAGCTGTTTTTATAGATGCATATTCATGAGATTAAATCTTCTGGTAATATATGTATTTATACATACATTCTGGTAATTTGAAGTTGATGTATATAGCCATTTACATAGAAGTATCACTTCTGTGTGTAGCACTGACTTGGGAGCTTTAACACCAGTTGATCACTACATGCTTGAAAGAGTTCTGTATAGATATTAATGTAGTACCATTTTTTATAATATCTCTGCCTACATTCCTCTACCAATTGAATTATTATTCAGCTGCTGCTACAGAACATTGCCCATCCTTTTTGTGACATTTAAGTATTCTATACTTAAGTACCAAGGCACAGACATTGAATTAAAGATAGCCCAGTGATAGAAGTGGCTTGTGGTATGTGCAGAATTTTGTGATGGTATTAAATCTTTTGATTTTCATTCCTCACATACAAGATTTTCTTCATGCAGAATTATAGGTAAAAAATGAAGGATTGCCTCTCCTCAGGGGCTGTGAATATTTTATCCTTCTCCCGCTTATGTTTGTCTCTTCATTCTTAACTTTCTGGCTTAATGACCCAATCTTAAGGTGTTTGGTTTCAAAACAGTGGACTGTCTTCAGACCCTGGATGGGGTAGGCTATGCTGTCTCTGAGGCTTTCATTCAAATTCATTGCCAGTCTCTTGAGAGATGACAAATCTCCCTTTAGAGATCATTCCCTGCACTTAATTGAACTATTAGTGAACGACTGAAAATGGAAGAGTTGCCCTTATATGTTGTCTCAGCAAGTAGGAAGTACTTTATATGACTTTCCAGTGTACTGAGCTCTGTTAATTGATGTAAATCATTACTATTGCCACTTATATCTTTGCATTGATGCATGCAGTTCGCTCCTGGCCTTGATTAAGACCATGTGCGAGGTTTCTAGATCCCGATATGTTTGGGATGGTGGATGCTGGAGGCATGAGGGGGTAAGTGCTGTTAGATGTCTGATTGGTTAGAACTAACAACAATGTTGTATTTCTCTACAGATCGCGTTTAGGCTGCCAAATCTGCTTGAAGAAATCAATGGATAATATGACTGTTCGAGTACCAGAAGCTGTTGCAGATGCTAGACAATCAGTAGATATGAGTAAAAACTCCTAAAAGAAAATATCTTAGGGGTTTTAAAGAAGCTTAATTATTTTTATAACTTATTTTTAAATGTGTAATTAAATATGGAAACTTACATAATTGTGAGTTATTTTATATGACTATCAATATTAGATCAATGCTATTTTAATTTTCTTTATAGAACCTCCTATATTTTTACGCTTAAGATGCAATAATACTTCTTATAACTGATACTGGATTATAAATGTTAGCAAGTGTATTACAGATTTCATATAATATTATTCTGCCAAAACCTTTAATGACATTTGAAAACTGGATCACTTTTGCAAGGCTTCTCCTAAATACCCCTGATCGTTTCTAGGTTTTTGACCTGGATATGTTAGAGAACAAAACTTCTAAGACTGCATGGGGTCTTTTAAAAGTGTTGCCATTAAAGATGGTGTGCTCAGAGCTAATTTGCTTTTTCGGTAAATAAGAGATTCCTCAGCAAATAGTGGACTTTCAGGGTAGGGATTTTCCAAACTTTGGAATCTTAATGAGATGTGGCAAACTTTGTATTGCAAAAATACTGTTAAAACCGTGAAATCTGGGGCCCAATACAGAATGTTGGCACTTGCAGCTTAATTGCTGCTGTGCATCTCTGTTGCCCAAATAAGTCAATAAACCTCAGTTTAACTGTATTTCCATTTGACTACACCACAAATACGGGGATACCCATGACTTAAAGTAAAGCCTTGGTGCTGTCTAATGGGAGAGCGTGTGCACCGGAGGCAATTGTAAATTCTTGCTGTTCTCTGAAGATGTCTGAGTTGGGATTGAAGAGGGCAACGTTTGTCAATCTGGTGTTAGCTAGGGCATTCAGCTTGAAGAGAATCCTGGACTCTGCACCTTGCTCCCAGGATCATTTCAGTAATGGGTGATGTGAAATAACCAAGTATATTTAATCCATAAAGATACTAGATCCCCATGGCGGGATAGCATGGACTGATGGTGGACTTTCAGTTGGATTTTGTTTTAAGTCTTTCTACAGTAGACCAAAATAAAATAATGTCTTTAAGACTCTTTATTATTCTTTCCAGTTTTTGTTGCCTAAATAATTAAATTAAATGGCTGTCACTAGTACAATAGTTCTTACCTCTATAAGGTTGTTTTAAATTTTTGGCCTTGTTTCTATGTATATAACCTGTTTGTTTAGACTTGAATGATCTGATGCATTCATTAATGCCTTATTTGAACTGGTGACAATGATATCTGAACTATTTGAATTCTCATATTTATAGGAGAGGAAAAAATAATATTTTTCCCGTGTCAAATATTGGGATTATTTTGAGCTTTAGAAAGGAAAAAAAAAATCCCTTTTTGTTATAAAAAGAAATATTTTCTAGAACTCTGAAAGTAGATCTAGTTCAGATGCCTTGATTTCCTCTCCAAGGAACTATTGCTTTGTTTCATGGTATTCCCTTTGGACTGTCTACTAGAACAAGGTATGTTTAATGCGGTCAGATAACTTAATTATACAGGGCTTTCAAAATACACTTCCTGTCTCATATAATTCAAGATATGACTTCAGAGTTGACACTTCCTGGCTTTGGAAAGACACAGAGTGAGATCAGGGAGAAGAGTGGAAATAACTTGGGGAAATGCTTTGAAGATACTGCTGTCTTCTTCTTCAGCTGCTGTCTGACCATAATTTAGGGATTACCTTCCCACAATCAAATGCTAAGGTAAATCAGTTCTGCCTTTGTTTTGCCTTTGTGCTGATTTCATTTCTATACAGAAATTCTTATTAAATTTTGAACTTTTTTTTTATGTGAGGCAGCTCTTTAGCTTCCAAGAGAGGGAACTCAGGTCATAATGAGATGTACTGTGCATTCTTACATAGGAAAGAAATCTGAGGTTTTGGTATAGCTGGAGGGTCTGGGCATAGATGTTGGTATTTGTTGGGTTTTGGTTTGGTTGGGGTTTTTTTTTGTTTGTTTTACTTACAGCACCAGGCACTTCTCCTTGTGGGAATCTTGAAGCACTTAACACTGTTAAACAAATGTGAAACAGCTCTCCTGTGACAGTTTTCTCTCTAAGCCAAGGTTGTTTCCTCGTGCATTTCCTGCGACAGGTTCTTGTTACAAAGACTTTGACTCTCCCATAGTGTGCCTGTGGAAAGAGTTATTTAGCACAGCAAGGCAAAAAAGGACACTTCAAAGCTCATTCTGAATTCTAGAGATATCCCATATCGCATGCAAAGGGAAATCTCAGAAGGCAAAGGGACTGACATGCAATCCCCAAAATGCACAGCTCAGATATGTCTCCTTATTGTCAAAATTATTTGCAAATAAATCCTATTTTATACCACTTTCTGACACACCTTGTTTGTATTGTTTTTTCTTCTCCTTTTTTCCAAGTCATGGAATGTATTTCTGCGTGTAGAATGGTACTTAACAGTTAATGATGCATATTCAAGTGTAAGTATGAATTATTGTGCAATGACACAATTAAAGCATCAAAACTAGTTACATAAACACTTGTTTACTTCCTTGTCTAAAGAAAGACTACAGGTAACTCATTTTTCTAAAGGCATTCACTTTCCCTGTCAAAACATGGAGTGAGTGGATCTCTTCTGCCTCTCCCCTTTAAAATGAGGAGGAAATCAGAACTGACTCTGTCAGTGTGGTACTTGTTCGTGTTTGGTGGGACGTCTGAAGGGGAAGGAAGGAGGTGCCTCGTGCTCCCAGGGTCACTACATCACATCCTGCCAGGGGAAACTTCCATCAGCTGGAGTGCAGGATGTCACCAGGGAGAGGCAAAGACATTCTTCAGGCAGTTTGTTGCTTCTGTGTCGGGAAAAACTCCTAAATTTCAAGTTCACGGCTTTTGGCTGCAGGGCTCCTTTAAGATTTAAGGCAGATATGTCCAGACTTGGACATAATTCAACTTGCCTCTGACAGTGGTGTGAAAGGCAGTGCCCAAAAAAGCTAAGGTGAAAGTGGCTGTTATTAGTCTGGGCATGGAGAAGACTTTACAAACCACCTGGTTTGCCCTCCCAGAGGAAATGCGGTACACAAGAATAGGGTAGACCAAAAAACTCTCATTGCATGGGAGGAAAAAGAAGTAAATCTTGGAGAAAAGGTGCTCATGCTGAGCAACTGAGATACCAGGTGGTAAAAAAAGGTTGGAAAGGGGCTGTAGATGACTCAGTGACTTCTTGTCAGGATGTGAAAAGGGAATGGGGGTTCCCTGCACCAAGGGCTGTTGTCTTTGTGGGGTGCCCCATTCTTCTTTCTCTCCCTGCTGTACTGCCAGGAGAGCAACGCAAGAAGCACAGTCCATACCTAAATCCACAGGCATTAAAAGCAGCCCGGAGGTTTATTTCCTAATCTCACCATCGCTTCCTTTTTTTTATGAAATTAAATGTTTGTGGGTTTATGTGGTTTGGTTGGTTTTTTTGGTTTGGATTTTTTTTTTCAAAAAGGTCTTGTTAAAAGTAATTTCTGGCCAGCAGTGATTTAGTATTTGCAGATGGAGCAAACTCATAAAGCAGGAGGCATCATCTCTTGCAGCTACTAGGGATGAGAGAGAATGAAAAAGGTTTGGGACAGGCTTGGTGCAACCTCCCTTATGCCCCCTCAGGTGGAGCAGAGCTTTCACCTTCCCTTTTCTGGCTCTTTTTAGAGCATGTCTGTGCTGGAAAATGGGATCAGGTCTGAGATGCTCCAGCTGGTGCTGGCCCTGGGTGGCAAATCCCTGCAGCTCTGGGAGGGATTAAGCCTCTGGTGTGGGGGAGAGTCTGTCAGGGCCACAGCTCCGGATGGAGCAGGTTGCTGTGGAGCCAGCCTGGGTGTCAACAGCTGAGAAAGGAAGGCAGGTTCTACTGGAAAAGCACAATTTCTAGGCCAGGCCAGGTTGCCACCGCTCTGCCTACCTGTGCCTGGCTAGTGGAGAGGCTGAGCATGTAGTCCCATGGGCAGACAGATGGACAGACACTCATACGTTGGTCACGTTGTTCAGTGCAGACAGAAAACAGTGCCAGCCCCTGTGGGCTCATGGGGAGCCTCTGCCATTGACCTGTGAGAGCCTGGGGAGCAGCCCTGTTGGGGGCTTGGCCAGCTCTTGTGAGGTTCCTCTGCCTGTCATGGTGTCTCTGCTCCTTCATGTTTGCAGGGATGAGCCATCAATCACATAACGCTGTTCAGTGACAGTAAAGGACATTTGTGCTCTTGGTTTCTCCAGCACTGCAGCAGGCACCAGAGGACATGTTACAGAGGAGAAGTGATGCGTGGGGCCCTGGTGCCAAGTCAGTAACCACTTCCAGATATTCTGGAGAAGTCTGTGGGTACCTGTGGCAGCTGTATCTGTGCAGATATGGCCGGGTTGGTTTTCTTCCCGCTGGCAGCTGGTGGGCTGAATTACCTGGGTTTGGAGAAGTCTGTTCTGTCTCACTGAAAGAAATACCAGGCCATAGATGGTGTTTCTCCTTCAGGCTGTGTTTGATAAAAAGTGTCTCCCCTTAATCCAGTTTTGGATGAAACAAATACCTGGACAAATTGGATTGGGTCACAACAGTCTCGGGCACAAATACAGGTTGGGTGGAGAATGGATTGAGAGCAGCTCTGAGCAGAAGGTTTTGGGGTTTTGGTGGATGAGAAGCTCAACATGAGGCAGCAATGTGCACTGGCAGCCCAGAGAGCCAACCACATCCTGGGCTGCATCAAGAGAAGTGTGGCCAGCAGGTCTTGGGAAGTGATTCGACCCCTCTACTCTGCCCTCGTGAGACCCCACCTGGAGTACTGTGTCCAGCTTTGGAGTCCCCAACACAGAAAGGCCATGGGCCTGTTGGAACAGGTCTAGAGGAGGGCCACAAAGATGATCAGAGGGATGGAGAACCTCCCCCTATGAGGACAGGCTGAGAGAGCTGGGGTTGTTCAGCCTGGAGAAGAGAAGGCTCCCGGGAGACCTTGTACTGGCCTTCCAGTACCTGAAGAGGGCTTATAGCTGAGCTGGAGAGGAACTCTTATCAGGGAATGTAGTGAGAGGATAAGGGGTAATGTTTTTAAACTGAAAGAGGGGAGATTTAGATTAGATAACAGGAAGAAAATCATTCCTGTGAGGGTGGTGAGACACTGGAACAGGTTTCCCAGAGAAGCTGTGGATGCCCCATCCCTGGAGGTGTTCAAGGCCAGGCTGGACCCCCCACCATGGCAGGGGGGTTGGAACTTGCTGATCTTTAAGGTCCCTTCCAACCCGAATGATTCTATGACATTCCATCCAAGAGCATCTGAGCAGGTTTCTGAGGTGATTTAGCAACTCATTCTCATTTTACTCTTCTGCAAGTAACAGCCCTGCTTTGCGTAGGTGAGCCAGCCCTTGCCTTTGACCTGGAGCACGCTGACAGGCCTTACCGGTAATGGCTTGGAAGAAGAAGAAGAGCATTGTCTTCCTAGAAAAACCTGACTGGAGGGGGGAAAGGGAAGGAGAGGGAGAGCTGACGCAGGACCACAGTGATGCAGCTGCAGCCTCTTGGATGCGGGAGAGAGGCAGCCGTGTACCACCCAGGGAGCCAGCGATGGGTTTTGGCTGGGGATAAAGGTAGAAGGTCTCATCTCAGAGGAATGTTTAACAACAGATGAAAATAGCTGTAAGAGAAAACAAATGGTGTCATAGAGACAAGGCATATGGTAGCTCGGAGTGACGGGGAGGCCCGTTCAGGCTGTGGTTCAGTTCCAGGGGACTGATGACTGTCAGGAGGGAGCACAGCAGGGAATAGCTGGAGCAAGGGAGCTTCTGCTTCAGATTTCAGCACTTTTTCTGTTTTTTTTTTTCTTCTGGCCTAATTGAGTTGTTACAATCATCACAGCCATCAGATTATCATCAGAAATTAGGAAAAAAACCATTGTGTCTTGGCATGGAGAAGAAAAAATAATCAATATCCCTTGCCTTGACATTTCCTGCCCTTTTGGGGTTATCCTTCAAGGAGAAGGGCAGCACAGGAGGCTCGGAGGTGTGGGTCTGGGGAAGCAGAGCAGAGCTGCCCCGAGGGTGAATGTTGTCCCGTCAGGAAAGCTCAGGAGTCTGGGATCTCCCTCTGCTGAGTGATGTATGCAGAAAATTTATTTCTAATGCAAACAGCTCGCGTTTGCGCACTGCATACAAGCTTCACATCAAAAATGACCTTAATTAAACACTTCATCGCTGGTCTTTATCATCTACCACTTTGGCATTTTATTAAGTATTTGTCTCTGGATGAGCAGGGTAGGAAATGTTTCCCTTCTGATTTGCCTGTTACAGTGCTGATTTTGAGAGATTTGTATTTTTTAAATAAAACTGATTTATTCCTAGAATAAAAGTATCGAGTAACCACGGGATATCTGCTATGGCATGTCACTGCTTGTATAACTGGACACGCAGTGCTGTCAGCTGCCCAGCACTGGCTGCTCCTGGTTTGCCGTGAAGCCCTGCCTTCGCTGTAAGGAATACATCTAATCCAGTTCTGCTTCCTTCCAGCTGAGGCGCCTCCATAATGGCTCTAGATCCCAGGAATTTTGTAACATTAACCTTCCTCTGAGGGTCAGGTGCCAGAAATTCTTACTCTCTGGCGAAATCATTTCCCCAAATCTTTTTTCAATAGAGAGTGAAAAAAGAGCCCCGGCTACGAGCCCACAGCGAGCCTGGGCTGCGGGATGGTCCGTGCAAGTACCACTGCCCCGGCTCTTGCCCTCTCACATTCCACCCCTCATGGGTTCTGCAAGGAGATATTCACGACCAGGAGGACAGGGATTTTTATGCTCCTTCAAAATCTGAATTCATGAATACGCAGGAAGGTCCTCTGGCTGAAACCTTGTGGTCACCTTTAAGCCCGGATGGAGTTTGTTTAAGGAGTTGTTTAAGGAGTTCATTCCTGGCAGCAAACTTGGGTGGGTGCTGCTTCTGACAGCAGGTCTGAATCTGTAAACACTTGAGCCAAATGCAGTGAGGGAAGAAAAAGAGCCTTTATCCAATCCTTGCCACTTGGTCTCCATCTCTCCAAAATAAACAGACCAGTATGTTTTGGTTTAGCAAAAATGCTGAAACAAATTACATGCGATACAAGTTCACAGTATCATTTCAGAAGTGAAAACAGCAATATTCTTTCCAGAGCACACCGAATATTTAGATATAAAAATAAACCACCTATCCAGGCCCCACTGGTGCCCGTCTGAGCTCCCAAGCCTCTCCTCTTTTATTTCCTCTGCTGCTCCCACTGGAGAGTCCCTGGTTTATCAGCTGTGTCCCTCCTGCTCCTTTGCCTGCAGCCCCTCACTCAGAGCCCAAGACTTCCACTCACTCAGTGGGTACATCTGCTTTTTTGTTTGGTTGGTTTCCTGCTCGATTTACATCCTTTTTGTTGCTTTTCTTTGTCAGAGAGACATCAGGCACCCTGCAAAAATTTTCTTTTTTTTACCACACAGGTCCATATTTGCATTAAAAGCAAACCCTGCTTGTTTCAATAACCACAAGATTCTTCAGCTTCCTTTTACTTTCTGCGTAACCGTGGCATCCCATTGGGTAAGCTAGAAATAAAAGCCCCTCCAGGAGCAGGCAGAGGAGAGAGGGAAAGGGCACAGGAGCAGCTCCCAGCTCCAGAGCCGCATCCTTGTGTCTGAGTAGGGGCTCTGGCCCCTCTTCAGCCCCTGGGAGCTGGAGGGGGATCTTGGAGCTTGCCCCCAGCGTAATGCCGAGGTCTAGGGTCGGTGCATGGGGCTGTAGAGGAGCAGACGAAATGGATTTGGGGAGCACACCTGTTCTCAGAGCCAGGCAACGCCAGAAAACCTCACGTTTCTGCAGCCCTGCTTTCACCAAAGCTCCTCCTCCAAAGTGCTGAAGATCTGCCCAACGACTGAATGTACAGCAAGAGGCAATTTAATTAGTGACTGACGAGAAATCTCATGTCTGAACAGCTTCACCTGCACTGTGTCCTTCTTGCACTGCCTCTGCCAGGCCTGGCTCCCTCTTCTATTGCTATTAAATTTGATAGTCTCCTTAAAAAAAAATTATCACAATTACTTCGGAAGCGATGAAGCAGGAGAAATCTGGAGGGTGCTTTCTCTCTCTGTTTTCTGCCAGGATATCCATGGCTCTGACGCCACCTGTAATGTCAGTGTGCTCTTCTTCTAATTTCATAGCCTTGATAGAAGTGCTTTTGAGAAAAATCTCCATTTCTGAAAACTTTTCGAGGTCCTGGCTGTGAGCTTTTTGACTTCCAAACTGAATTTCAACCTACATTATTTTCACAACTATTACTTTTATTTTCTCATGGAAAATGTGAAATAAACAGCTGTATAAAATACATAATTCTCTTTTTTTTATGAAAAAAGTATGAAATTTTTCTGAAAAAAAAGTATGACATTTGAGTATTTTTCTTGTTTTATTGCCTTTCATAATGTGGAAGCTGTTCATTTAATTGGCATGTGCAGAAAATCGATCATGTTGTTTTGCACAGTTTACCGTTTGATTCTGGTGAACTCATTCATAACCTTTTCCATATCTATATCTACTGAAATTGTCTTTAAGTATCTCTACAGCACAGGCTCTGAAAGATCTTTTCCAACCCTACATTTTTTTTCCAAAATGATGGACACAGGGCTATAAAGCCAGGACATTTGGTTGGAGGGGTTTGGGTTGGAAGGGAACTTCAGAGATTGCCTACTCCAGCCCCCCAGAATCCTGCATACTTGATCAGGTATCCACATAAACTTTGTGTGTCTGATAAGGCTATTGCATGAAATTTCTAGTGTATCTGATGAGTTTATTGCAGAACTTTTCCAGAGTTTCTAAGGATTGTGTGATTGTGATGAAATTTGGTGTGTTTTCACAGACACTGCACATATTTTACCCCTTAGTTTTTGGAATTTTTCAAATGAAATCTCCAAATGAGCTAAGAAACACTCAGGGGATGTTTTGGTTTAATCTGTTAAATAATCACTCTTACATTACAAAACAATTGTCATTAATGTTTTTAACTTGAGTATGATACCAGGACTATTGCCCACAGGCAACATTTAATCATTTCGATCTACAGGAAAAAGAAACCCACTTTTTTCCATTAAAATACAACAATTTAAAAAAGTAAATAAAAAAGAAATAGAGATGTGGATCCAGTCTTCCTGGTGAAGAGCTCATCAGGGTTGGAGAGCCAGGGTAGAGTGGTGGTGAGTCCACAGCAGGTGGCCACAGTGACCACTAGGCAAACCTTGGCCTGTCTGTAGGGTAACAGAGAAATTTAACAATTTGGATGGTGTCTCCAGCACCTTTAAGGGCACGAGCCACTGTGGGGACTTCTTGGTACCCATAGACTGGAAGGGGCTTCTGAACAGCAATTGTTCATAAGAGAATGTGCCAAATATGCCAAAAAATTTTACTATAGTCAGCAATTTTGTCACTGACTGGTTGCTAAACCTGAAGTACTTTGGGCTATGAAAGTGGTTTTGTTGCTGGGGTTTTTTTGCTGCAAGGATTCAGTTGAAGAGTTAGCTCAAGGGTTATTCTTAATGTAGAACTTCTGGTGTGCTGTCTGTGGGCTCAATGTGTCCTGATTGTCCTGACCCTGTGTCCTGAGCTTGAGTGGCCACCATGAGGCAAAACTTGTGTCATAGCAAAAGAAAAAAAATCTGAAAAAACTTTCTGAGAAGACTTTCAGGCTGAGAAGGAGCAATAATACTCATTAGTGGATCACCTGGCAGGAAAAATAGCTATGTTCATGGAGTCCATGATATTGGAAGCTGAGAGGCAGAAATTAAAAATTGTGAAAGCACCTCTCTCGTGGGTAGCTGGGTACTTCTGGGTCTTTACCAGCTCTCCCAGTTAGTCAGTTTTGGTGACTAATGGTCATGTAGTTCTCACTGAAATAAATTCCATGAAAGCATTTTGTTTGAGCATGACTATCACCTATGGCTTTTGGTGTTTCTATCATGAGGACACGCAATGGAGCTGTATCAGCCGGTTTCGTGCAAGAATCTGGCAAGGTCTGTCTCCATTTGGTGTTTGTTGGACAAGAAGTATCTTGCCTGTGGTGATGAGATTGGAATGGGTGGGAGGTACCTGGAGGGTTAAAGAGATTGCGGGTAAATTGGTAGTTCTAAGAAAAGTTATTTCAAGGTATGATCTTTCAGCTAAGTTGTAATTATCCAGCATTTTTCAAGATATACCCAGAAGGAGGAGAAAAAGTATGATCTTGGGTGGGAAGATGGGTCTTTTTGTTTTCCTGTCAGTCTGCATGAAGTATGTAAATACTCAGATGCTATCATTTGTCTTGGGAAATTAAGGAAATTAGAGTGGGAGGATTAGAGACATTTTTAATCACCCCTGGCTCTGCATCCAAGGACTTTTTCCATGATTCATCTTTATCATGGGCAAGGATCTTCTCTGCTGGACCTCAGAGGGTGCAAACCCCACAGCTGTGGCCTGCATCCCTGCGACTACGTGTTTGCCACCACTGAAGGGCTGACTCCGGATCTCTCCGTTTGTGGATCTTGGGCTGCTTTCCTTGTCTGCACATAGAGGGTTTGACACCGTCCACCTCTGCTGCTGGGGCTGTGTAACCCCTCCCTGCCCATGCTGCCTGTCCATGCCCTGCCTGTCTGAGAGGCTGCAGCTCAGGGACGGTGCCCGGGCTCACTGCCAGCCCTGTGGCCACTAAGGCACCGATGTAAAGTGCACTTTGTCCCTCCAACACCTTCTGTCTGGCAAAGTCCATAATGGCGACGCAAGATGAAGGGTGATCTGAGGGAGCCTTTACAGTTAATTTTTGTATTATTTTTTAGGGGGGTATTAGTGAGGGGTGATAGTCAGCTTGGATCCAGCCCAGCACTTCACAACAGATTTTTCTGCTCCCTGGGGTTTTGCAGTGCCTGGATGTGGTTTAGGGTGGTTTTACATCTTATATTTGATGGATCTCTATGCTCAAAATATTTACTAATCCCGGCTTTATCAGGGACTATGTAACCAGGTGCCTTAATACATCCTGTCTGCTTAATCTTTGTCATTCAAATGGAATTTGAAGATCCACGCAAATTGACCCATAATCTCTTGTTTTGTACAGTGTGCATTTTCAATTTATTTGTGAGGTGAGTGTGTGTGTGTGCTGCTTTCTTGTTTTCCAGGTTAGGACAGTCACCTTCACAGCAGAGACTCTTTCTGTCCTGGGAAATGATCTTTGAAAGGTGTCCTCAGAGCATATAAATGCAAAAAGGAAATGTGTCACTTATTTGTTGGGCCAAATATCAAGCAGCAAGCACGGAGTAAAAAGGGCAATACAATAATTGTGTTATTTAAATTTATTTAGTGGGTAATGCTGATGAGTAGTGTGGACATTATTAGAAAGCTTTTGTTACAGGCAAGGATAAAAATAGAATTAATAGCTCCTGCAGGCAATTAGTCTTAAAAATCATATCTTGTTCCCTGTCTCAGGAGCTCAGTGGGATGATGATGCTTCTGTGTGGGGCCAGAAAGGACAAACATGAGAAAACATGATCCTGCCCCTTGCTCCATGCCAGGTTTCTCCCAGAGGAATTCCCCCCACCCACTCGCACCTCTACAGGACCAAGATCAACCCTACGCAGCTTGAGGGGTTCAAAGGACACCTACACACACAGTAGCCATCTCAGTAGTTCAAAGAGGGGTTCATATGGTTGGTCGGTGGAGGCTGCTGCTGCCAAGGTGTGGGCTGCAGAGCACCTGCCAAAGGAGGTCTGGCTTTAAGCAGCCGTTGGGATGTGCAATGCATAAAACCCCTCCTACTTTACTCCATGACACCTAGGACACTTCTAAAGGGTTTGTGACTACCCTTCAGTGCCTTCAGACAGTAAACCAGAGGTAACTATGTCTAGAGCCTATCCTTCTAAATCCCACCTAAAATGGGATTTAGTCTAAATTCCACCAAAAGGCACTTAAATTCCCCCTAAATCCTAAAGAACCACTTAGCCTCCTGTGTAGTCCTAAGCGACATGACATCTACTTCAGGATATGTCTCCCTGCTTGAACTTCAGTTTCCTCGTGCTGAAAGTGGGTGGTGGGTGAACTCTGGGATGCCCTGCTCTGGGGAAGGGGGTGGTCCTCTTTCACCTACCTTTACTGTTGTCCAGAGGGTTGCCTGTAACTCTGAAAAAGCCTCTCATCTTTTTAGCAGCAGCCAGCTATTTTCCTTAAGGGGAGGGAGGAGTGAATTCCAAGGAGGTGTTTTGCTATTCATTGCCTGCACAGTGAATGAGAAGGGGTAGCACCTAACACAGCTGGTCTAAATTTCTCTCTGAAGGCACCTGAACTCAGTGTATGGTGAACAGAGAGCAGCAGAGGCTTAACTTTGTTCTGGAAACTGAGCTGTTTCCTCACTGACTGTGTGGGAGCTTTGATGTCATGGTACCACTTGATTGTATTTGGAGGTACCTTCTGATGTAGCTCCATCCACCTGGCAGTCAGCGGTGGGACTAAACCAGTGGCTAAGGCTCCTTTTGGGAAGGGGAGAAAGAAGGCACTCATTTCAGCACAAAGAACAGATTGAGATGGAAGAAGACACCTCTGAATCATCCTTGAGCTGTAGAAGAGCCCAGCACCAATCTCACAGTAATTCTGAAATCTCACCTGGGCTTTAGGAGAGTAGGTCATCCCCTTTTTCAGTTCATAGCCTCGGGCACAAATAGTTATAAGGTAGATGCCCAATCTGCATGTAAATTACAACGAGAAGAAAGCAACAGCTGTGTTTTGAAACTCCCTGCAACAATCCTGTTTTTTCTCTCTGCTGGATGTATTTTTGCATGTTTACTGGTTAAACATAAAGGCCATAACTAGCTCTTCTTTGGAACAACAAAATGAGTAATCATTATGGAGTTGTGAGTAATCACTGAGGACTGGGAGTCTCCTGTATCATTAAGGTCCATTCCTGGGTAGTCA
This sequence comes from Scolopax mira, assembly GCA_004320125.1. NCBI lineage: Eukaryota > Metazoa > Chordata > Aves > Charadriiformes > Scolopacidae > Scolopax > Scolopax mira. The sequence continues at coordinate 23,864 of BJBW01004477.1, forward strand.
GGAATGTCCCGTGTCTCCACCATGGCCCCTGGTGTGAATGGCAGAGCCCTGCTTTGCACTGCTCCTTAGGCAGGATTTTCAGTAAAAAGAGCGCAGGGTGGCTCGGAAGAAAATCTGACAAGTCTGTGGCCAAATGGTCTGAAAAATGTGGTAATTAGAGATGCACACACTACCCCACAGTCCTCATTAGGTCACCGGCCTAATGGTGGTACCCTCGGCAACTTTGTCTCATTTGTATTGCAGTTCATATCCCCTCAATTACTGAGCCACGGGTTCTCCTGCCGTTACTCCCTGCTCTGTTCTCTCCTGTCCTGCCCTCAGAGAGCTCTTTTCCCTTTCGTAAATGTCCAATCCCCACAGACAATGAGTCATGTTACGAAAGACCTCTCTGCTAGATGGGTGAACATCATCTCTGTCCTACAGATGGGGTCTGACCGGCATCAGCCCAGGTTTAAATTGAAAGGTGTTAAGAAAGTCTGGAACCCATAAAGTCAGTGGAGCTGGGACAGGGGCAGTCTCCCCCCCCTGCCCCCAATCGCTGCCCCTGAGCTGCTTCCCCAGGTGTTAATGAGCACAGAAACAGTTTGGGCTGCTCAGCCAGCCTGAGAGGGTGAAATGTGCTTTTGGCCTAATGAAGGGGACAGGCTGATCCATTTTTTGTTAGCTTACAGCAGACAGAGCCAGAGCCATAGATTTGCTCGGCTAACTCGCCAGCCAGAAGCCAGTGCAGCTTTTTCTGGAGGAAAGGATCTGAGAAATACAAATAAATTAGATTGATGCCGTTTAGTTAAGGGCATGTTAAAGGAGCATTTGACATTTTCCCTGGACTTATTTTCTTTTAGAAAAATGAGACTTTTTGCAGTTACATAGACTGGCAGGCAGAGGAGTGAGCGGCTGTGCCTTCACTGCTGGCTGTTTCCTCTGGCACAGCTGTACACCAGCTATGGCACCAGCTCTTCCTCCCTCTTCCCTTCCCTTTTCCCTTCCTTTTCCCCTTCTATTTCCCCTTCCTCTTCCCCTTCTATTTCCCCTTCCTCTTCCACAAACAGCACATGATCCTAGGTGGGGAGTTGTTGAGTACAGCTTGCAATGAAAATGCCCTTCCTGACACCCTTTGACAACATCTAAGCAAAGGAGCTCTGAAATAGAAAGGAAGAACAGTGCACTATCTCAAGGAGTATTATGAGGCAACATCTCTATTTCTGCCACACGTTAGCATCAGTTCCCCTTCCCCGATGTCTGAGCACAGCCATCATGCTCTGTTCTCTTTTGTCATATCATGCTGGAGTCCAAATCTGTGCAACAAACTGCTTTAAAATAAATACAGCTTTAAAGAAGAATGTGAGATGGATCCAGTCGTTCAGCTCATTCAGCTGCAAAGCAGCTTTGCCTGGAGCCTGCTCATGAATCGGGGCCGTGGGCATCATTCCTGAGACATCCCCAGAACTCTGTGATGTGTGGGGTGGCTGGGACAGGTGCCTGTGCCCTCAGACCAGCACATTGGGTCAAGGTGGGACTCGGTGTCTATCACACCACTTGCCCTGGGAACCTGCTGGGAGCCTGTGTAGTCACAGAAGGGCTTGAAGACCCCTCAGGAGACAACTGTGAATGCAGCAAATGGGTGTGCTCAGTGGGAGAAGAGCTATGCCCGCATCCCGAGCTGGGCTGCGGTTAATGAAAATGACTCCTCCTATAATTATTCCTAACGGAAGCTGCTGAATGGAGAGCTCTGACCTTTCTGTTTTAGAGCATTGTGAGATCATCCTGGTTCACTCTCCTCATCTGAGCTAATTTCTCTGGCACAGAGAGATGGTCACTCTTCTTGCCTCATTAGATGCTGTTCAGTGCTTCACTGGCTGCTGAGGGTGCAGACTAATAGTCATTGTTGAAACATTCCCTCAGGGGTCTAATTAAGGAGGAAAAGTTCACTTCACTAGATAGAATTAATTAATAGGGCCCAATCCACTGTTGTGGTAGAAAGTTCTCCGTAATACCTATAAAAGGGAGAACAATGCTGGTTTTGGGAGCAGAGCAGCTCTCCTTGGCCTAGCCCACAGGTGCTGGCTGTGAGCCTCCCCCTTTCCCTCTAAACTCTAAACACAGATAGAAATTTGAAAAACAATATTATTTTATTCAGAAAAAAATCTACTGCAAAAAATACTTCTTGCCTGGCTTTTCTGCCTTCTCCTTAATTTCTTACTCTGAGAGTCAGCTGGATAAAAGGAAGTGGAGGATGCTATAGGTGATCTATGCCTTATGACTTCTGATGCCAGACAGCATGGCATGCTTACTGCAAACAGGGGAGACATGTCATGGACAAACAGCTGCCTTTGGAGAGCAGTCTAAATTCAAACCACCTGATGAGACTTGAGTAGTAACAAGACATCCAGAAGGTGATGTTCAGCCCTGAGAGGCTGTAGGACACCCAGGGCTGGACCACAGCAAAGGAGGATTAGCTGACCATCTTGCACTCAGGGTAGAGAACCAGGCCTTTTTCTCCGGCTATATGCTAGCAAGATATTTCTTCAATTAAAAATGGAACATCTCCCTGTCCTGCCTTTGTCAGGGGTGTTTCTCCAGATCTAGGATCACTGATGGCTCTGTTCCCAACTAAGCCACCCTGTGTTCTCTTCTCAACAGAGTGCTCAGGCTGCAAAGCCTTGGAGGCTTCTCAACAAACAGGGAAGTTGAAGGAAATCACTTGGAATTAAATGGAACTTTTAATTCAACTTGAGATATTTAATGTCTGTCTTTCTTCTCAGCTTGTCATAAATTGAAGCAAAATCTAAGGTAGAATGTAATTTTGTATTTTTCATCTAAAATGTCAGAAGAAAATATGGACTTTCATGGATAAAGGAAACAGGACTTTTTCCTGTTTTTAAAAACAGCAGTTTTTAAATGGAAACAATTAAGTAAAATTGATCATATTTACAAAATGTTTCAATATAACATAACCCCTTGCCTTCCAACAGAAAAATATTTTGGCCACAAATCTCCACCCAGTTTTGTTCATGATACACAACATCACCTGCAAAGTGTAACTGCTGAAGACAAGCTCTGGAAACACTCGACACAAGCCTTATATCTCCCTTTTCCTTACAAAGAGCTGCTTTCTGGTCACTGCTGCAGCAGTAAGCATAATTGCCAGTATTACCAAGAATTTGCATTTCTGGTTATCCTAAAGCTTGGTATTGCAAACGAGAGCCTTCAGAGATCTAATTAGCACACAGGCTCATTAAATGCTAAAAAATGCTCTCGCTGCCGAGGTAGATGGAGCATCCAGGCCGTTAACCCATTTCCCAAAGGCATCTCTGCCTCCTTAGGCTTTATTCAGAGCGACCTGAATCCTTTCAGCTGCGTACGCTCAGGGAATGCCAGTTTGTACCATCTATTGGTCTTGGCATCAGCACTGGGAGGCCTGAGTGCTGCCCCGGGGCTGTCCCAGCAGGGTCAGACCCCCGGCGCAGCCCGGCCATGGGGGACAAGGGGGCGGCAGGTCCCCTGGAGCATCCCTCTCTGAGAGCCATCAACTTGCTCCAGCTCCAGCACAGGGATGGGGCTGCCAAAAATGGTGCAGGGAAGAGAGCTCAGCCTGCGGGCAGCCTGTGTCTGCGGGGAGAGAGAAAAGCGGGGGGAAATCATAGCAGCTCTGGGCTCACATTCTCCTCTTACTCTGTCTCAGAACCTAAAGAAATGGCTGTGGCTCTGTGTGGAAGTTAATTAACGACCATAAATAATATTCCTTTGTGCTAGGAGTGAATAGCGCCCTTTATTTGGGGATCTCAGTGTGCTTAATGCTCTGTATTTAATTCAGCTTCACAGCAAAAGCTAGCTGAATTATTCATTGCAAATAAATTATCTGAAGAATACAGTCCTCTTTTTTTTTTTTTTTTTTTTTTTTTTTTGTGTGTGCTGCCTGAGAGCCCAGCCGCTTTCTTTGATGCCCTTTTCCATAGCCAGCAGTGTCTCAGCAACAATGTGGGCAACCGGCCCACAGCTGGTTGTGCTGTTTGCTGATTGTGAGAGCGTGTGTGCACGTGTCGGGGGCGGCAGGAGGAGGGACACAGCCTCCGGGTCTTGCTGATGCTCCGAACGGGAGACAAAGCGGTAAGTAATGCTGAGCATGTTCCTCAGCTGTGCACGCGGGTGAACGCACACATATGCATATGTGTATGTAGCTTTTCATACCCACCCCAGTCTTCACAGAGTGCCCGGACTCCAGTTAAGACCAATCGCACATGGAAAGTCCCCAAATAAGGGCTGGAAACAACAGCCTTTTGGACTGATTTTGATATAAGGCTTAATGTAACCTACAAAACACATCCAGTTCCCCGTATTCAGGTAAATAAAAACCTCTCCCCTCACCCCCAACCAGTAAGAAACTCTGTATTGAAGCAGAGAGATTTAATTACTCAAAGAAACCGTGAGTCCCGTTGCTTCAGGAAAAGCAGCAGGCCGTACGTGACCTGGCCTCTTGAGGAGGAGCAGCTCCTACCGTATGTGGGTTCAGACCTGTCCACATCTGGATCCCAGGGCTTTTCAGATTCCCTGGGCCTAGGGACTCCTTGGTTGTGATGTCAGCCAGCCCTTCATCAGCACTTTGTGGTGGCAGGTTTGAAACAAAACCCCAGGAGGACCTTTTTATGCAGCAAAGCTCAGCAGTGAACTCGCTGATACCAGCAGGTTTGAGATGCCAAAAGCTGACATGGACCCAAAAAGCTTTTTCTCTGAGTCACCTACATGGAAATACATAAGCATCATTTGTGCAAGGAGACAAAGGCCACCACAGCTGGTCCTCCTCTCCCCTGGTTCCCACTGGCTGCCCCCAAGGAGGGAGACGGGAGGCAGAGCTAGTGCCGGCTCCAGTTCCAAGGCTTCCTGTATGGAAGGTGTAAACAGGGGCTGGTGGTCTCATCACCAAGTGAGTGCACACAACAGCACTGTCCTTACCTTACTACCTCCAGAAAGAGTTGCTATTCTGGGTAATTTTGTCAAAAGCATGTTTTTTCTCAGTCTTTGGTGTATTTCTATGTGTTCACGAGCAATGAACCACCCAGATCTGGTGTCTCAAGGATGGCTGCCCACAGGGGACGTTAGAGCTGGGCTGAACGTGGAGATTCCCCAGCCAACAGCCGGAACACTGGGTACATGGCAATATGACACTAAATCTCTGACATGAGTTTAAGTCTCATGTCAAATGAACACAGTATTGAAAATCATTAATTTCCAAGCTTTTAACAAAAACTTTTACTTGCCCTTTTTCACTGTTGTTTTGTCTCTTTCTTTCAAAGAATAAGGTCACTTTTGTAAGAAGGGCTTGTTTTTCTGTTTAAAAAGATCATTCTATGCAGTATTTTTTCCTTTGGAAACAACTAAGTTGACAGAAAAAGAAATCTTAGGTGCATGTTTTTGTCAGTTCCTTGTAATCAATAACACCTACGTAAAAAAAAGCTGAAATCAAACATCAGCAAGGGAACAGGCTGAATCCATAACATTTGGGCTGACCTATTTCATAATCACATTTTCTGAGAGGAAAAATAAATCAAACTAATCCAGCCTCTGTCTCAAACCCAATGCATTACCTTGAGTTTGTTGGGTGTTCGCCCAAATGCCCTCCAAGGGCTGAGTGAGGAAAGCACTCAGACACCTTGGCTGGGGTTCAGCAGGGACATGATGCTCAGGAGGTAGCAGGAGACAGTTTCTCCATCCTGGGAATGAGCCTCCTAAACGTGTTTCATTCCCAAAGTCCCTTTTCATTACACCCCTGTAGGGTGTGAGATATTTTCATTTTTGTTTTGACTTGCAGATTTATAGTAATTCATGGTAAAATGGCTGTGCTTCTCCCCATGGACTTGCTTGCTGGAACCAACTCCCAACTTTATGGGTCTGGCACATGCAGCCATGTTGAGGAGTTGAGTTATTCGTGTCACCTGAGTCCTTGTCAGAAGACAAGAGATTGGCAGAAATAAATGCAACAGGGTGCTTCCAACCACAAAAGGGCTGTGAGCCCTTCAAGGTGACAAGCATGGTATCAGATGCATTTTGTCATGGAAATACAAGAAGTATCAGGGGCTGGTGGTTTACACCAATATTCACTGATGGCACCATGTATGATCTACACATCTCTTCTAGATGATCCACAAATCACAAGACAAGTTATCTCTCCAAGGGTGGGATCTAGTCGTAGAATCCTAGAATGGTTAGAGTTGGAAGGGACTCTAAAGATCATTGAGTTCTAACCCCCCTGCCATGGGCAGGGTCACCTCCCACCAGAACAGGTTGCTCAAAGCCCCATCCAGCCTGGCCTTGAATACCTCCAGGGATGGGGCATCCACAGCTTCTCTGGGAAGGTCCCTCCAGTGGATGAGGCATATTCTTTATTCATGATTTTGGGAGACTAATGAATCATTCCTCCTACAATTAGTGCCTCGTTCCCTCTATAGCCATGGAGAGAAGAAAGAGGCCTTAAAGCTCCTTGGAAAAATCCCGTGTCTGCTGAGTTGAGGTATCTAAATATAGGTGGGGAGGATAGACCGGGGTAGGGTAGGCCAGTTTCCCCTTACTTCCTGGATAGACCAGTTCTCCTTTTTGTCCTACGTGGACCATACATCTAAAGTACAACCAGGAAACAACCCATCTGGAAGGGGATTGAGCTCTTGAGGTAGGGTCAAACAGTGATGTGGATGTAGCTTACCTATGTGCTGGCTCCTGGTCTGATGCTCTTTCCTGAAGAGAGATTCTTTCCTCTTTTTTGGGAAAACAATTTAGAAGAAGGTCCTTTTTAACTGTTTCTCTGTTGCAAACAAACAGCAAAAGGTCTTTTGGGATTCTGCAAAGATGGAGAAGCACACCAATGTTTGTTCTGGATGAGCATCCAGTCTTCAAATGTTCCTGTCCTGCTCTGGAGGGCTGTCCATTCCCTGTCCCCCCGCAGGAGATACTTCACAGCCCAGTTGGGGACCCAGACCCAAAGAGCAGAGAGGTGCTATCTGCAGCGTTTGGGAGGTCCTTTGCAGTAAACCCCAATAAAATAAATTTATTTTAAAGTGCCTGATTCTGCACCAGATACAGGAGAAAATCAGATTTGAGAGCAACCATCCCTTTATGAGAAGAATGTCTATGCATTCCTAACTAAAAAACCTAAGAAAGCTGAGTAAAGTCATAAGGGGCCAGTATTAAGGCTATAAACACCTTGAAGGGCCTTGATGGCCCTGAACTAACAACCCATTTTACAATGGGACCTGCTCTGCACCAGCATTGTGTGGGTCTCCTGACCATGAGGCAGGGCTGGGATTTTGTTCACAGAGAACCCATTTGCAGAGTTGTGGCTTTTGTGGCCTTTTTGAAGGTGAGAAAAGTGAAGAATTTACATAGTAAAAATTCTTGGCAAAGTTGAAGCCTCCAGTTTCTGTGTAATAAACCAATTACTATGCTGTTGAATTTACACACCTCAGAAAAGTATATTGTAAATTCATATCCCAAGGTAAAAAATGCAAAAAATTCAGACTTCGGCTTTGCCAAACATTTTATTAGACAAATTCTTCATTTCTTTATAAAATCTAGACAGAACACATAAGTACAGAATATTTTTTCTTAGTTCTTACACAATGAAAAAATATTTTCAAATTCTCTACTTTATAAAACACTAGATAGATCTCTGTAATAGAAATTAAAATCATAAATGAAAACTTGTTACGGAGCAATTTTTCCAGAAATGTGGGAACATCTGATATGGTTTCAAATTTATTTAGAAAATAGGCACATGGGCTCCAGACCAGTGAGGAATTTAAGCACATAAACAATCTTATTGGACTTCTCTGGTTCTATTTATGCATTTCAGGTAAGCCCAAGTCCAGACACCCTGCTAAAGCTGATCTTACAGACTCCTCATTCTATCTCAGCATGAAAGGATGATGTCATTCAGATGCTGCACATTTCTGTAAGTATCTGGATATTTGGTAGAGGAGTAGCAATGCCATGGAAGTATTCAGATGAGCCTGAGCAACAAAGAGCATCTTACAATGCCAACCATCCCTGGAGACCAAGTTCGGCTCAAAAAGTTGACTTTGGGGTATGGACTTCCTTGGATGCCTGGTCACATCAGGTTCCTTGAGTCAAAGGTGCTTGTGAACATGGGTTGGTGGTGTCAGATGTCTCTTTTTCCAAGCAGATGGGCCAATACAGCACCTGAGTGAAGCCCTGCTTCCTTCCTACCATCAACACCAAGTCAGGCCCCAAGCTCTGCTAGGGGAACAGGTCATCTTGGTGCTTCCAATGGCTTGTTCAGGCAAAACATTTTAAGTAGGCTGTTTGCATTAACAAAGCTGCTATTGCCTGCTGTGAGGTCAGGAGTCCACACGAGCTGGTCCCTGTAGCAGCTTGGACCCCTTGGTGGCTCCAGCTGGATCTGCGGGGAATCACCTCTCTCCCATGCTAAGTCCTTGTAATACATTTTACATCACATCTTTTGTGCAAACTGCTAGTGAAATACTCACAGATGGAAAATGTGTCTCTACAGTAGCAGCGTTTAACTACTCGGCTCTCCTGCTGCTGCCCACCCATCTGGCCTGAAGGGTGCTGGGGGTCTCTCACATGGGCTCTGAATAGAGGGAATATTTGGTAAGATTTCAGGATATACCATGGTGATCAGGTGTAGAGCTTGGTCAGACAAGTGTACTGACCAGCCAGGTGTTACCCAGAACCAGCCACTTCTATCCCCTTCCCCCTCTATTTTCTCACACTGGTTTCTCCCCAGTCCACCTTCTTCCCTCCCTTTCCCTGCCTTTCATCCTTCTCCTAAACATCCCATAACAAGTCTTGCATAGTTTCACAACCCTCAAAACACCTCAAAAGAAGTTGCACAATGTCCCCAAATGTTTTTCCCCCACAGCCCTCCTTGAGTCCAACACTCCAGCAGGGGCTCACCCTGGTCAGCCTGGGGAGGGGATGGCCCCACTGCTTCCTTGGTGGGGCTCACCCAGGAAACATAAGCTGACTGCTCTCCTCTGATGGTCCCAGGAAGGGTTCCCAGGGTCTCAGGTTGGGGCTACCTTGGCACAAGTGGGTGCCTTGAATCCTGCTCCCAGCATTGCCCTCTGATCCCTGGGAGGTCCTCATGCTCCCACGGCCAGGGTTTAACTGGCACAGTGGGTGCCCATCACAGGTCACTCTGGCTTCATCAGCCCTTACTGTGGGGGCTCATTGTCTAAGCTCTCAGCAGAGTTCATGTAAACCCAGCTGTGCATGTCGGCTGTGTGGTCCTGTCCCTTCATTCCCTCCTTGGCTGACAGACCACCCGCCACCCCCTGCCCATCCCAGCCCCTGGGGCAGCAACAAACTCTGTAGAATCTCTCCCTACCCAGGAGGAAGAGGAGGAGGAAGAGGAGGACAGTCTTGCCTTAAATGGTCACATCAGAATTACAGCTGCATCTGAGAGCAGTTTCATAGCAGGTTGACAGAAATAGTTTGTGACAGGAGAATCAAGTGCAGAGAAATAATTTCTGTATTGAAAACACCTCTCCTGTGCCGGGTCACTGAATGGCTAAATTCTGAAATATTTAACTTAATGCAACTGGCAGCATCTATGGGAGTACTTGTCCTCGAGGAACGGCTGACATTTGGAGTGAAGCCTCTACAAAACCCAGACAAACTAAGGCCTGGAGCAAAGCTAGTATGAAGGAAAAATTACTACAGAGTGCACTGTACATATTTATAAAACCCAAGTGATGCCCAAAACCTTTAGGTCCTGTGTGGCAATCGTGTCCGAACAGAAATATTCAACACTTTTAACCAAAGAGCCTTCCCCTTTGGACACGAGCAGGTCAATGAGTTCAGCTTGACGGTGGCCTCAATGCAGAGAAGTTGGTGACTGATCTTGAGAGCGCTCCTGTGAAGGGGAGAGCTGGCTGCCTTCCCTTGGTGTTTATGCAGGGCTCCATTGGAGCAGACATCATGCTCCACCTCCTCTTACACTTGGCAGGAGGGAAGGACTCTTCCAAGGGGAAGTGGCCTTGCACACACGCCAAGGACGAGGCTCAACGCAGCTTCTCGTTCAGCCTCTTCCCGCATCAGCCCTTGGCGAGGGAAAAGTGTGGCCGGTGTCTCTAGAGGATTCCTCAAAACACTGTGCGCCCATGGGGATGTGAGGTGGTGTCACCAAGGCTATTTCCTTGCACCTATTCAGGTATTTTGAATCCAGGAGATGGGGAGATGGGGAGGGAGTCTCTCCTCCTAGTGTAAAAGTGACCCTGAAGATTGTGTGTGGGACTACAGATGATGCTGGTTTCTTTGACATTTTCTGTGTTCCTTATAAAAACATCATCATCATAATAATCTGCTCTAAAAGATTTTATTTAGCTCACTGAGACAGCTACCTTTTGCTAAATTTCCCCAGCCATGGAGAATAGCAATGAATTACTGGGGTATTGCCATGCTTCTTCCAGACATCATGAGCTGCATGGACATACAATCCTATGTCAGGAGGCTGGACCAGAGGCCTCCTGCAGTGTCTTCCAGCTGTAATTATCCTGTGCTCCTGTGGCTTTATGGATGAAAATGAGAGGAGGTTGATTTGTTCAGCTCACTGATGTTGTCTTGGATGTGCTGTAGATGCACAGGTCAGCCTGCAAGGCCTGTGAAGCAAGTCTACGTGCCTGGGTCATGGCAGCCTCAACATGTACATGTATGTATGAGTGCACATGTGTGTGCACTTCCCAAAGGCACTGAACACCTCCTGATCTCCCAACCTCTGTCACATCTGCTTATGCAAGTTGCACTATCAGCCTGTCCAGGAGCAGAGCTGGAAATGAGTTGTTGGCCACCAGGTCCTGAAGCCACTTATGTCCCCAGAGCAAGAAAGGAGCTGGACCAACAGGTATTAACAGAAGTCTGGTGATTTGGAGGCATGGATAGAGGGGAATCTTCAATTTAAAGGTCAAACTTCAGCTCCAGGACCTATAATCTATTTTGCTTGAACTCTACAAAGTGGTTAAGAGAATAGATGGGACATGTCTTCCTGCTTCCTGAATGGAGCTGTGCTGGAGAGATAAAGCTTGCAGGGATGAAGCAATAGCATTCACAAGACTAATGAAGAAAAATGGAAAAACCCACAAAAAAATCCCAAATGATCCTAAAAAACCTAAATGATGACATTTCAGGCACATACACACTCTGCTGGGGCTGAAAAAAAAAAAAGGCAAAACTTTCAATGCAGGTTGAGAACAAATTGCTCTAAATTTGCATTATATTAATTTCTGAAATTATCTGGAAGGAATGATGGTTAGTACTTGTGAAAGAGAGGCAGGATTCTCATTATGATGAGATCATGAACTCCTGCAGGACAGAAAGTCCAAGTGAGATAGGTAATTTGTCAGCTTGCTTCAATTTGTGGGCTTGGCAGCAGTGAACAAGGAGTCACTGCCACTGATTCTTCCCGAAGTCAGACATTTTTTATTATGTTATTTTTCTGTGAGGTTTTGCTGCACCATGAAAGAGGAAACATCTCACCTACCATTTCTCCCTAAAACTCATGCACCTCCTCCAAAGCAGCCACTCTCTCAGCCGCCGGTCGAGGCAGGTGGGTGGCTGAGGAAGACCTGGTGTCCTGTGGTGGCTGGGACCTGAGCAGGACCATGGCGGGGACCCCAGCATTTGGGGCACCCAGCTGGACCCAGAGCAGAAGGAGGTGCTCAGCCACCCTCACCCCAGCACCTTCTCACAGGCCATCAGCAAAGATGATAAAAATAGTTCCAAAAATTTCTTTTTAATATTCCATGGACCAGAGATCCTGTCCCAGCCCGTGAGGGTGCCCAGGGGAAGGGAGAGCAGGTACACCAAATGTTGGCCATCCAAAAAGAGCGTACCTCAAGCTGCTGCTTACTGCAGCCTTCAGGGTCGCATCTGACACTCTGAAAACGTTCAATATAATTCATTTTGGATCTTAGAAGCATTTAATTCCTCCAGCGAGGGGCTGCAGAGAGTGATCTTCCCCATTTGCGCTCTGTTTTCTGGTGTGATTGCTGCAGACCATGCCTCGTGCAGCAGTGGGGTGTACGTCTTCTAAGACAGAAACGCATCTTAAATGGTGCTGGGTCCACATCCAGCTTGTTCACCGCCCGCCTGTAGCGCTCCAGCATTAGCTGCAGCCCAAAAGCAGGCACCTAATTTGTTTCACATCGAAGCACTCTTGGATAGGCTTGTACTTCAGATGGAGCAGAGATAAATGACTTGCTGGAAGATACCGTTTGTAGCACAGAACATTTATATTGCAGTGACCAGAGGTTTTTCTAAAGCTTTATTATTGTTGCAATGAATCAGCATTTGCTACTTGATGTAATCTTGGCAGCGTGGTAATATTTTTTTTTACCATTTTGAAAAGAAATGCAGAGTAGCTGTTTTATTTCAAAATAGTGTCTCTGTTTTTTTGATTGTTTTCAAGGAGGTGCATATGTAGGGCTATTAGATGACAGGTCCCAAAACACATACAAAGGATTTTACCTTTGGAAGGTGACTGTTACAGATCAGATTCTGCATATTACTGTGCTTTTATTAAAATAGCAATTTTATTAAAATATTCTTATTAGAATATGAAAAATATGAGAAAGAACAAGTTGCAGTGAAGTCTTTGAGCCTGCACATAACTATATGTGCTGGTGTAGGGCTAAAGTTGCATTATTTGGGTGTCCACAAACGCAGCTCTGCGTAAAGGTATGGCACCGGCAGGATTAGAGCCCAAAATAATAACCCTCTGATTCTGTATTTTCAAGTACAGGTATATCTAACTTTGTTAATGTACATCCACCCCACCCCCTTCCAAATCATAGAATGGTTCAGGATCTTAAAGACCATTGAGTTCCAACCCCCCTGCCATGGGCAGGGATACCTCCTACTAGAGCAGGTTGCTCCGAGCCCCATCCAGCCTGGCCTTGAACACCTCCAGGGATGGGGCATCCACAGCTTCTCTGGGCAACCTGTTCCAGTGTCTCACCACCCTCACAGTGACACAATATCTTCGTAATAGCTAATCATCTAAATCTCCCCTCTTTCAGTTTAAAACCATTACCCCCTGCCCTGTCACTCCACTCCCTGATCAAGAGTCCCTCCCCATCTGTCCTGTAGGCCCAGGAGAGCCTGGGAGTGTCCATCCTCCTGGAGAGTGTCCATCCTGGCTGATACAGAACTAAAACCTTTCATGCTGATAATACATGGAAATGGCTTTGCACACTAGGCTGTGTCTGCACCCGCCAGAAACGCGCAGTGATTTAGGAGCACAGGCACCTTTCCCACAGTGAAGTTCAGCAGAACAGGGTCTGAAACTCTTGTAATGGCCAGTATTAACCAGGGGAGGGGAGGGATTTTGGAAACAAAAAGTGAATTAATGAATCCATGCAATCTCATCAGCACTATGTGCACACACACCCAGATGTGTCCCTTGCCATTCCTTTTTGCCTTCTCTATAACCCCACTAATACTAAAGAGTTAATACCTTGCTCTGGTGGAAGAGCAAAAGGGTAGGAATTTGTATGAATGCTACCAAATTTACAAAAGTTACCAAGATGATGAGACACAGCATGAATGATGCCACCCACAGAGGAGGACAAACGCTGCTGCTCTTCCTCACAGTGCCCTTGGCAGGGGCATCACGGGGAGTTGTGCTTCAGCAACAGCTTGTAGAACTGACATCTAAAAAAATTACACGGAATATAAATTCAATTTATGACATAACAAATAATATTTAATATATATAGCATTGAATGCATACACATCAATACCAGTGCTGTAACAACAGAACAGAACTCGTAAAATTAGCAGCAGGTTTTTTTGCAAGTACAAAAATACACATTTTTTTTCAGAACATATATAATAGCAAAATTTATCAGGATATATTATACAAACTCAAAGCATTTAGATAATGCGTTACTTTTAATATATTATATGATGTTTTAGATGCTGCATAATAAAATTACATGTGTTCTGCTTGCAATAATACATAATGCCATTTACAGCAATGTTAAGAAACTATTCACAACCTTAACACGAACAGAACAGCCAACGAAGCACAATAAATGAAACACACAGAGTCACGAGGTGTTAGTTACAAGCTTCAGCGTTTCTCCTTACATATTTTTGAGCTTATTTTCTTCTTTCTTTTTGCCGTGTGAAAGAAATAACTACACCTATCAAACGTACCTCATAAACATACAGAAAACAATACACTTACTCCTTGGAGGACAACGAAGGTAATACCTATCAGTTTCAGAACAGTAGTATAATACCACAGTTATGGGATCTACGCTGACTTTTCACGCTACATCAAAACCACAAAGGACTGGGACTCACATCTGCAAGGCTCAACACATGAGCGGTCAAGGGGGGCAGCCCAGCAGGCCCCCCCGCTGCCCCGGCAGGCTCAGAGAACAGGGCGCTGCTCTTAGGTACCTCCTGGGACCCTTCCAGGTGTTCCAGAGTTTTCCATCCGCTTGCTTTTTAGCAATTTCTGTAATTCTTACGGTGTTCTTGCAAAGCTTTATGTGAGAACATTACTCAGACAGTTTCCTACAAAAAGGAAAACCTGTGAATCTGGGGACTGCTCAATTAAATTTGAACAACCTGGATATTAAACTTAAAATGAACACACATTAACACCAAAGGCATTTTCTTTATGGTGTTTATTTTAAGCGTTAAGATTCCTCCGCAAAAAAGCTTTGGTCAGTTCTCTTCAAACTTTGGATTGCTGTAATGCTCTTCTAGACCTCCTCTTTGCCCTTGGATCATGAAGTCTGTCTCTTCCTATGACTTTCAGAGGTAACGGCTGAATGTCAGGCTTAATCAAATAGCCATCGACTCCATCAGCAGGTTCCAGGGGTGCTGGCTGGCTGTTGGGCTCCATCAAGCCCCCCTCATCCACCGTGTTGGTAGGTTGTGGAGATGGTGGCACCTTGGTGGGTGTAACCAAATAGTCATCAGCCGCTTCAGCGGTAGTGTCCTCGTGTTTCTTCAGCGACTGAAAAGTGCTATCGAAAGGGGAGGAGGTTTCAGTTGGGGTAAACACAGATTGGTCTGAAAACTGAGAGAAAGCACTGTCCAGAGAGCTCATCGACGACACAGATGGAGATGTGGCAGGAGAAGACAGGCTAGAAGAGCTAAATCCTGAGCAAATATTTAATCCCTCTGGCATTGGAGGCAGGAGGCAATGGGACAAGTCTTTCTTTTCAGCATTTTGGTTTGTGTTGTCACTTTTACCAACATTAATCCCTATAATCAAGCTCTGATTGATAAGCTTTTGCCCTTCCATCTGCAATGACCGAAGCTGACGGAGATAGTCTTCATCTTCATGGGAGAGGACAATGTCACAACTGGCTTTGCGTGTTGCCTTCTCATGACTGTCCCCAATGCGGGTGAAGCTGGGGGCGAGGAGGCCAATCGCCGGCTCTGAGGAGCGCCTGTGTCTCCTCAAGGTTTTGAGAGTGCCTGAGGTAGCTGCTGAAGAGAAGCCCAGTGCATTGGAGCAGAGAGACTCGTTCTCTGAGTTTTCCTGTGATGAAAACTTATGGTGTACGTCCACAGAAATCGTCAACTGTTTCGATTTGGTTTTACTCTGGATTTCATCCACCTCTGTCTGCTCCGAATCACCATCGCTCAGAGTGAAGACAGACTCCCTGCTCCTGTTATCCTGGTCCCGGTTCTTAATCCAGTCACTGGAAGAGGAGTCAGCTTCATCGTTCGCCTCGTTTTCCAGGCTGTCGTAGGAAGAGTCATTCAGATGGAGGGAGGCAGCATCTGCAAGGACAGACCGAGAGACAGACCATCAGCCACTGAGCCACCCCGCTGACAAGCAGCCACCCTGCTGACAAGACTTGCCATTATTTTTAATGGCAAGTACCCTTTACTTTCGAGATCATTCGCCTTTTAAAGATTCTTCAAGCATTTCAGAAAAAAATTACTGTCTAATTTTGAAATAGAAAAGCTGGAATGAATGCTAAGTTGCAGTTGAGTCAAGGATAATGGCACAAAAAAGGGCTAGGGTCTTTTGTGGAGTTGTTTTTTTGTGGGAATGTGGGAAACTTTAGTAATCCAGCTGTAAACACTAGTTTACATACAGTGTAATAAATCAGTAATTTATTGAATTTTTCTTTTCATTGCTGAATATTGAAAGCAACGTTTAACATTTCTTTCCTTTTTTTAGGCAAATGAAGAAAACAGGGCATACTTTGTGGTTTTATGGTCTTCCAGGAATCACAATATTTTTAAGAGCGGCACTATGAAGAAAGTTCTAGTCTCACTTTAAACAGTCACCTCATTTCCACCGAGCGGCGCACACCTGGGCCCCGTTCCGAATACGTGATAAATGGAATTACATTAAATCTCTTTTGCTCTGGGCTACGCTAAAATGACTTATCTCACATGGGCAGCAGAGAGGGTTCGCGCATGGGCAGTCACCCTGCCTGTCAGTCATCCCATCCACTACACATCCCAGCACAGCAGGTCCCACGCGCTTCCACTCTTGGGGAGGAGGCAAGACAAATTTCACTGGATTTCACTCAATTTCAGCAAGTTTCACCCAAGGCAGATCATGAAGCACGTAGGACAGCCACACCGAGTCAGTCCGGCACGCCGGAGCAAGTGCCATCACCACTTTCAGTACAGGCCAATTGTGCCAAAATTTATTTCACAAAAAACACTGCCTTAGAAATATTTTAAGGAGACACCGGGAACTCCTGTCAAAATCAACATTGTCTCAGAGCTGGAGAGAAAAAGAGCATTAATGATATTCTGGATTGCTCTGCCAACTAATCTGTTGGACATTTTCAGTCCCCAGTTCCATGATTTTTCTGTGCTTGGAGCAAAGTCCGTATGTCCCACTGAAACTCTGGAGATATCTCTCTTTTGAAAATGAACAATAGATGTTTTCTAATATGATGGTGTCACACCTCCAGATTTTTTGCTTTCTTTTTCTTTCTCCATCTTTTCTTTTCTTTCCTTTTTTTTTCTTTTCTTTTTCTTTTTTTTTTTTGCTTTCCTTCCCCCCTGTTCTTTCACATAGTGGCTCAGAACATAGTGGAACATAGTGGAACAGAAGCAAGGGATTCTTTGGGAGAGTGTTTTGCGATATGGTTCAGGTCTATGAAAAGTTGAATCAGTAATTATCAACAATACTTTGGACAAAAAAAGAACAGCATTATCTGTGAACACCACATGAAGAGGGAATAGCATTCTTCCATGAAATATACTGATCTTTTGCCTGTCTGAGTTCAGGTTTCTAACAGGATTTTAACATCACCTGTATTACCTGAGCTGTTCTCTCTCTTGCATGTCATCAGTATTTCTCCAAAGAGGGAGTTAATTTCCTCTCCAAAAATCCTGCAGCAATTCTCTGTAAGGAACTGTACCAGACTAGAAATCTGCAAAAAAACAATGGGAGAGAGATGTCTTGTCAGATCTTCACCTGGGGCAAGCTCACCATACAGATGAAGAACAGGAGCAAATTGCCCATCCATGATGTGCCCCCTGACAGACAGGAACTCCTCTTCTGATCTCCTGGGCCCAAGAAAACATCCAGGCCCAGCTAATATGTCCCAGTATACATCATGGTATATGCCTTTTCCATTTCTCCTCTGTCCTGCTCCAAGGTCACCACAACCTTTTAGATGAAAGAAGCACTTGGCTAATACACTGGGCATTGCTGTATGATCTCCCTCCCCTTCTTTCAGGCAGATTATGAGAAAGGACAGATGAACATTTCTGGAGGCCTGATAAGAGGACAAGTCCTGATCTGAAGAGGTACTGACTGCTTTTATGCTTGTAATCAACAGCCTGGTCGATCAGGATGAAGGTCAGCTTGGTTTTTTGCTACGCTGCAGTGTCTCTTACCTTTTTTGTAAATTCACTTTCTACATCAGGAGTGGAGGAGACGGGAGGCCAGAGCAGGCTCGGTGCGATGCAGATGGCCAGGTTAAACGCATTCATCTGGTTCTCTTCAGATCGCATCTCTATACCATGCAGCACTCCAAAGATGTAACGTAAGAGAACAACGTTAGCTCTGGGGAGCTGCTCTATTAACCTGAAAACATACACAAACATAATTCGTCAAATTAGTGACTGGACAAAATGAAACCATTTTGCACAGATACACACAAGTCAAGGTAATGAAAATACATAAATAAGGTAACATGGTCCACTAATTAAACCAGGGAGTGTGTCTCCCTCCCCAAAATAGTTTTCTGGGAGGACAGAAAACACCCTAACACAAAATTGCCCTCTGCCAAACTAATAAACCAAATAAAATGCATGACATGAAACTGTATTTCACCTAAGTTGCCTGATAATTCACTATTCACTTAACCAGACAGTTTGGTATGCCATCTTGTTGCCCTAAGAATGTACGTATGTAAGTATGCGTGAGGTCAGTTGGTGCACAAAGCTCTGTTTCCTATGACATAAACTTTCTGGTTTATATCACCTGCAAGGGTGGAGACTTCCCTTGTCACTACACTCCAGTATTTCATTCACAGTTTCATCTTGGCTTCAAAATGTTCACTAAAACTTGAGATGAATGAGGGGGGAATATATAAGGAACTGATTTCATCTACCCATTCATCCAGGATCCCAACATTCTCAGCAGATGATTTGGGGTTTGGTATTAGGTAGAAATCCAGATCTTGGACAGCATGTTTATAAATACTATAAATATTTTTTTTCATGGAAGAGTATTTCATTTATTTACTGGCACCAACAAAAGGCATAAAAGCAGGACACAAGACTCAGAAAATTGTCCCATAGAGGCAATTATGTATGTATGTATTAAAGTATGTATGTAAGTTTGAATGCTCTGTCATGTACATAGGTCTATTTTTTTTTTAATTAATTGTAAGTTGAATATTTGTGATTCTGCGTTCTGAGATATAAATTTATCCAAAAAGAATAAAGAGAATGAAAGTAACTCTACCTTTGGATGCTTTTTATCTTCTCTTCATTATTTCCTTGATCCATCACAGAGACCCACTTATCACAGAGCTGGGATGACAAAATGCTGCCTGGGATGTTGCGAAGAAAATCCTTATCAAGAGAAAAGAAGAGCAAAACTCGTGAACAGCTGTTCTGGAGCATGGGAGGGAATAGGAATAAGCTATGCAGATACAAGAGGGTGTATCAGTGGGACAGCACTGGCTGACAAGCATCTTGTTCCACACAGCAACCAAACCCAGCAAAAAATCATCTGTGATACAGTACTTTGGATTATGCTTAAAGTGAATATTTTCCTGCCCTTTCCTCATCCTTTCCCATCAAAGCAGAATTATTTGGATGTTTCATCTGCTATTGCTGAACTAAAAAATCTGCAGTGGGACCAGTTATTTTGATGCTGCATAATGTCTGTCTTCATTTAACTTCATCTGTAGTGCCCATTTCGTCTCCTTAGCTGTCTCCTTAGCTGATAAGACCATAAGCACTCCAAGGCATCCCTACTTTCCTTCCCCTAATCAATCCCTAAATCCACCAGTAGGAAAGCAATTGTGTAAGTCTCACCCATGAAAACCTCTCACATGGTAGCAAGAGGAATAGCTATCTGCAATAAAAACATTCTAGCGAAGTAGTGCTTGCTTGAGAATGGAGGTTACTATTTCTTCTAAGCAACAACTACACATAAACAGATGCATTGTACTAAAATGTGAACAGAAATATGCTGATCCTCCTTGTAACTCAAATTTTACTGAAGGCTTGGGGTGCTTTTTGCACATGGAACATTGTTTTTAATGTACAAGTCTGTAAGAAAAGATAATGCTTGTGAAAATTAATCCAAATATTTTGGGCAGCGCTATACACTCACTGGGGTCTGTAGTGTAGAGGATTTCTGGCAAGTAAGGAAACAGGTCTGCAAACCTGCCTTTCTAGTATTTAATTGACTTTAAGCAGAGATAAAGAGAGTAATAAGACCAGGCTGTGCCTGAGACCTCAGGAAAGCTGGCAGCAAAACAAGCTGGCTAGTCCTCTTCCCCATCCTGATTCAGCAGTAGCCTCCTTCAGAGATCCTCACAACGTTAATGAGCCAGCCCATTCCTCTCAATTCTGCCCACCAAGTCCTCTTTGGGCCTGTCCCTGGGGAAAAGTCCTGCTTGTTTGTGCCCAGGATCTGCACTGCTCTCACCCAAAAATGGGGAAAGGAACATTCTTCACATACCTTAAACAAAGATGCTGTCACAAATATGGATTCGCAGGCTAGGTCTACTTCAGCGCCTGAATCAAGCTTCTCCTTGAGCTCTTTGCAGGTTTTTGCACTTCCAGAGCGTCTGAAAATACCCTCAGTGGAAGGGCCCTCTTGGTAAAGCAGGGAAAGCATGTCCTAAACAAAATAAAAAGGCAGAAAGGCTTTCTCAGAAATCTATTCTATTCTCAAATGTCATTAAAATGTAGTTTTGCCACAGGTGAAAACCTTTGAGTGCTAAAAATGCTCACAAGTCAAACACAAAACCACGTCCCAAGTCAAGGCTCAGCCTCCAAGCCATGCCAAACCACACAGCAAAGCTGTGGTCTGGGGCCCTGATTTTGGAAAACATTCCCTCAGAAATTCTGTGCTGCCACCGCTGAGCACTAACCTCCCGCATGATCTTCCAGGGTCTGTGGAAGTTTTAGCCAAGTCATTTAAATATATAAACACTGTGGTATGGGAAAAGGAGAGTGGTCTACCCAATCCAAAGCTCTGCACCTGTCAGTGACCTCAGACAGACACCACTTTACAGTAAGAAACGCTCACTACTCATCAGTGTGTTCAATATTATCACCGACCAGACACAAAGACTTCTGTTCCATGCCTGATGTCTGAAAAAAAAAGAGATTTTACCTAATCTGGAAAGTGCTTTGTTTGTCGATAATTATCTGCACTTCTACAGCTGATCAGAATCACCATTTGATCCTTTTTTTACTTCTTGTGAGTAGTACCACACTCTGCAAGCTGCTCAGGGCTGTCAGCGGGACCACCTCTGGGGCAAGGTGCTCCCACATGAGAGGTCACCCAAAGGGGAGTAGAGTTTGGTTTTTGGCTCCTCTGAAGCCAATGAGGCTGCAAAGGAGTAAACAGTGTGATAGCTCACTACAGAAGATATTTAAGAGGAGAGGGAAAACAGATTCCTGCCTAGTTTTCAAAATAGCAGGAGGACCATATTTCTTCAGCTAAATAAGAGAGGGAAAAGAGCAGAAAAGGAAATGCTGAAATTGGAGACCTCTCCTAAGGCAATATGCTCCTGTGGGTCATCTCTCAGACATGCTGGTCACCTCTCCCCAGGCCTGCTCCAAGTGATATGGAATTTGTCATGTTTGTCTCTTCCGAGGCGGAAATGAGCGCAAACAGTCTCTGGGATTAGGTGCACACACGTAATGGCCTGAGGACCGAGTTATCATAAGAAATGGCAAGAAAATGGACAATGGGGGAGAGTCTGTCATCATTAAACCAAGTTACTGTAACAGCAAAGGCTAAGCAGTGGGTTTTGGTGACTTTCCTAGTCTGGGCTCTAAGGCAGGTCCTTCCCAACACACAGCAATACAAATGAGTCTAATGGAAGCTACTATTTTTACTTTTCTTCTACAACATTTCTTTCTCACTCTTGTAGAAGTTGAAAGCCAAGAATTCATGTAAGTGCAGACACTATGGAGGAGCACTTTTCAGGGTAGCAGGATTTGTGTCAGCATTTCCATTTTCTTTGCAGGGATTTAGAGCTCGGCCTTCAAAACAGGCTGAGTCCCACAGCACAGGATCTCAGCACATGAACAAATGCTTTGAAAATACATTTTGAATAAAATATCTACAAGATAAAACTGGAAATCCCCTCTTGAAGCAGTTAACCCAGACAAAATTACATGAATGAAACTAATGGTGTAAGACAATTCAACGTGGCAATGGCTAAAAGAGAGCTCTTCAGCTGTAAAAGCAAGTTTGAAGCTCTGCAGCAGAGATAGCAAACATGCCTGCAGCATTCATCCCTGATATTTTCCTTCTCTTGCAGGTAAATCCCATATAGTCCCTCAGATGCAGGATTCCATTCTCTAGAGATGCTGCATGAAATCAAAAGTTATATTTTGTGGCATAAACACAATGTTCAAAGCACAAAAGCTACCAAGCTGTGATTCTGTGTTTAGTAACTTTGTGTTTTTTCAGATAAAAATTTACTAATATTTATGTTTTGGAGAAATTTCTGAAATGCATCATTGGTTTACGTCTCAGACAGAGAGAATGAGAGACCAGGTTCTTACAGGGTTCATCTCTGGAGGGCTTATTTAAATAATCTAAATGATAAAAGTGCACATTTTTCCCTGAAAAGAAAATAACAAACCCACGCTATTAAAAGACCTGAAAAGTCCTGATATGATTCACTATTCGGGCAGTGATAAAGCAGCAGATCAAACACAATCTTAGGAGACAAACCACCTCTTCCTGTGAATTGGTGTAACCCTGCTGAGTTCAGTGGGGTTCTGGCAAGCTGTTCCAGCTGAAAGCCAGGCTGTTGGGATGAGAGGCCCAAACCTGCAGAGGTCACTCCCACTCTAAACGTTTCAATTGCTCCATCAACCACAGGGCAGCCCTCAGTCCTGACCAAAAATGCCACACATTCTGTTTTAATTATGCCTAGGAACGGGCTCTAGGACAACCTTTTTTCATGTTCCTGGACTGGTCTGGAAAGCACACACAGCACTAGTGGTCCCTCGAGACAGGATGAAGAGATCCTCCTGCAGCCCCTGCCTGCACATCTATTTTTGCAGTAGTGTTGTCAGATAAAAAACAAGGACACAGAGTGCTTACCTGTCCTGGGATGCCTTTAAGAAAGGCTCTGAAACTGTCTACTTAAGGGGAGGTAGTGTTTGCATACAGACATAGGACAGTGAGACAGTAGATGCCACATTTATGGAGCTGGGGATTTTACAGAGATCTTGGGAGTGGTTTAAAAAGTATGTGTGAACGTGGCATTTATTTACACTGCGTGAGGATTAGGGAACCAGCCTTATAGCGTGGGCTACAAAGAAGAAATAGCCCAGAGGGGCAGCCCAATCACATTCGTTTCTCAAGCTGTCTCTTATTAACCAGGTGTGACCACAGCATATCTTAAAAAACAAAGTTGTTGCTGAGAACTACAAATGAGGTTTCCTTCTGGTTTCTCTGCTTTGGTAATTTCAGTGTCCTGTTTACAAAGTGTCCCCATGTTCTCATTCATTACACAAAGAAATTCCACCACTGTATGAGCCACCCGAGCCTAGGACTCACCAAGAGGGGTTTGGGCAGGTTGTCATCCTCACAGATGGCTGTTAGCAAGAGGCCAAAGAGCTTCCCAGGAGCAGCAGATGTTGAGGAGAGGGGTGCATTATCCAAGTGAGTGCCTGGGCCACGCCAGAAAGCCCAATTTATGATAGATCTTTTCCTTTTAAATGACTTTTGGCTTAAGTCTGGGAAAAGAGAAAGGTGTTTATTAGAAGAAATGCATTTCAATTCTAATTCCATTATTTGTTTTGCGGTGGTTGCTAAGGTTTCAAAGGAAAAAATGTCATGAACTCAACCAACTCCTTGGCATCTGTCTCAGCCTAATCCCACCATGTGCATACCTGTGTGTGTGTGGAGAATGTGCTGCCCTACCCAGGCTCTTGAGAGGATCACCAAGATCCACACTGCACTGCTGGACCACACTGTCAGCACTTACTGCTAAGTGTGGGATGGCAAACCTCAGCTGGCTTCACACAGAGCTGGACTCTCCTAATAACCCATTTCCCATCCACAGGTGCTTCTTTGGACAAAAATAATATATAAAAACCACTGCCTTCACCTTGGCTGGCTGTCCGGAGGCATCCTGGTTCCCCTGGCAATGCGGGAGAGCATCTGCTCTCTCCACCAAGTTACACCAGAGAATCCACTAATGGAGTGAGATGTTTTCAGACCAGGAAAAGTCACTGCCCTTTTTCTCTGCTCCACAAATCAAGTGTATCATTAGTGCCCTCGCTCCAAGCAATTGCTGACCATGGCCCAGGGACGGTGCCTGCCCTTTAATCAATGCCTTCCAGATGGCATTTCAGCATGCTGCTAACACACTGATGGGCTCAGTTTGTCTTCATTTATTTTAATGCATTTCATGAAACATCTAATTGAAGCTCTTATTTGCAGTGCATAGAGAAGGAAATACTGATATTAGGATGCAAAAAGGGTTTTTTTCACATGACCTTTCTCAACATCAACCAGTGTAAATGCTTCCTAACAGCACAGGCTACTATTAAGGGTGGGTTGAGACTATTTATGATAAAAGTGCTAACCAGAAAACAAACTTATTCTAATATACTTTTCCTTTTCTAGATGTTTTCAAAGCCAGTCAGCTTTGACTTAGTAGCTTACCTATGGTGTGCACCTTTCTATTAGCTAGTTCTTCCACCTGGTCAAACATTTTGCTTTCTGCTGTTGTGTAGTGAAGAGGGTAGAAGCAAGGCTCACAGAAACAAGGATTGTGGTACTATACCAGATTTTTCTCTCCTATACTTTACTACATTTGGGTTTTAGCCCAAATAGTGATTTTCGTTATACGTCATCCCATTCTAGATCATGCTCCCTTTGGGAATGGGTGGAAGTCTTTTCATAAGAGGCTTACACGATGAAAAGTTATGGTTTAACTCAAAATGTGAACATATGAATGTGAAACCCTGATGAAAAATTCTTTTAATAAAAAATAATAAGGAGGATATACATTTTAAGCTGTCCAAATCTTCATAAAATATAAGCTTGGCAGTGTGTAAGGCTTTACTTGACACACCATGTTTTGGGAGAACATAACTAACCTATAACTTTCAAAAAGGCAATTTTTCTTTCAAACTATCTGGATATTAGCACATGGATATGGTTTGTGTCTCTTGGAGTCCTATTCACACAATGGCCAATACAAATTGCTATTTTTTTCTGGCAACCCTGTAGATCTCAGTGGAAGTAAAAATTAAGAAGAAACACTGACTTGGGGAACAAGGAATAGCAGAAGTGGAAAAAATGGGTCTTAAAACTAGGAACTTTTATTAGTCTGTCACTGTTTGTTCCACTCTTAAAAAGCCATGGCCCAAACTGACAATGTGAGCAAGGGGTAACCGTGATTAACTGCAGCTCTCTACTGGGAAGGCAGAAAGGAAATCTTCAACATACCAGGGCAGAAACCAACAACTGATGTATGGCAACAAAATGCCATGTCACTTACAAAACTAACATTCACTGAACAGCAGGAAAACTCATCCTTTTTATATCCCCTTTTCTAAGGGGGTTGAGAAATCTTAAGGTAAAGAGCAGCTGAGATGAGGAGACACTTTCTTGAAGCTGTGCAAAGTTACAACACTAAGAGAAGCCCAGTCTCCTCTCAGCCAAGAGAAATGCCAACTACTGATCTGCAGAAGCACTTCCATACAAAAAACACCAGGCCCTTGCTCTGGTGGAATATTCTAGGCCAGAATCATAAAAAATACAGTACTTCTCTGGTTGCAGGTCTTGCTCAGAGCTCACAGCAGCCCATCTGTTCTCTTCCAACCTAAACCTTTCTATGATTCTATGATTCTGTATTTTAGATGCAGGGAATTTCTATCTATAAGTAGTGTCCCAGCCCTGAAAGTGGCATATCCTCTTCTTGCAAACCAATCAGAAACTTCTAAATAAAACCTCAGATCTATTTAACAACTTAACATCCTTTCTGATCAAACCCCTAACTCCCAAGCAGTTTTCAAAGACCTCTTTTCTGTATTGAGACCGACTTGATGAAATTTCGCTTTCTCTTTTATCAGACAATTAAATAATAATTTGGATTACAGCCTAGCCACTGACAGCAGTCAGCTCTTTCAAGTTAAAATTTAAGCAAATCAGTATTTACAATACTTTTTAGACATGCTCAGGAGCATTTCTTAATGGCTATGTTTAACTGGTAGGTGACCATTCCTGTTACATGCTGAAAGGCTGCAGGACAAGCAACAGAAACACTCCAGCTCCTCCACATAGTAAATTCTTTTGCTCTTTTTTTAACCATCCTGCCAGGACAGCTGATGCAACTACACCACTACAACTGGTGCCCACACAGCTACTTATTTGACATGATGGCCAGTTGTCAGTCATGTCTGCTTGTCAACACCTAGAAAGCTGTCTAACCATGGTGCACACTTGTACAACTGGGCAGCTACCCCTCGCTGCCTCCAGAGAGGACAGTGTGTCCCGCACAGCGGTATCAGTGCAGGGAAGGGATGGGAGGGAGAACAGCACAGCATGGGTGGCAGTGAAATGTGGGGTTTCCCTCTAAATTTGCCCTGTATGTGGTCGTGTGCCTAGTGGTTACCAAATAACAGCACAGATTTTGTCCTGCTGATCTGAAGATGAGCCCAGAGCCAGATCATAGCCTTGGCTTGCACACAGGTACCCTCTGACATTTTCCAAAACCGAAATAGGTGAGAAAGAGTTTTAGGAAGCGCATAAGAAACAGCGCTGTATGCAAGATAACCTGGTTTGCAAGCAGCCAAACTGATACACCACTTTAAAAGGTTTTGTCTGATGAAAGTAGGAGAGGTGAATGGACTAAAAGCCTCTTTCTCCCACTACAGTGCAGTCCCTGTGCATGACTTGCAGGCTGCCCCAGGCTTCTGCTGCCTCAGAGCCACCCTCACCTCCTCTCCTGCGGCTCGCACAGCACCGCTGACAACACATCTGCATTAGAACTTTACAGGCTTGATTTGCATTTCTATTTTCTCTTGCCAGTCAACGTCAGCTGCCAAGCGGGGCCTGTAAACCTAATTACACCCCTTTGCTAGATTGCCTCATTCTTAAAATATGCCATGAAGTAATATATGATACAAATTACCGGGGAAGGGGGGATGAAGGAGTGTGGAAAGGAAATTGATTTATATAAATGATTTATATAAAATGCAATCAATTTCTGGAATTATTTGTAATCAACACTGGTATAACCTCACTACATTTAATTTCTAAAAACATTACAAATGGATCTATTCATATATTGCGGGAGATCTTAGCTATTGAGGAGTACACAGGATAACGGTGTGTATATGTTATCTTTAGTATTAGATGATCATTAGTGGTAAAGTAAGGCAGAATTTCTAATTGAGCTGGGTATGCCAGTGTGTTAAACACAATAAAGCCACACCATTCTACAGCGTTTTAAGTCTAATGCCCCAATACTGTAAAGATCTCCTTGTTTGTTTTACTCATGAGCAATGAGCAGTCATTGCACCATTGACAGCAGAGTAAAAAACAGAGAGCAGGTGCTCATATTTTTGCAGCACCAGGGCCAAGGGCCGAAGACAATATTACTGTATTGATTTTACTCAAAGAGAACCGAAATAAAGTTGTATTTGCTCACTTCATCTAAGTGCTCAAGTACATGCCCAGGCTTTGCCATGCGAGGGTCCCAGTGAGGCAGGTGTACAATTTGAGATAAAGGATGCTGACAAACGCTGCCTGGGAATTCTGTGCCAAAGTCAAGCCTTGATTCCTGAACCGTAAAACCACTCTGCCTTGCTACCGAGCACGGCAAGGGCTGCAAAGAGAAGCTCGGCTAATAGACTCACAAAAATTGCAGGGAGGAGATCTTGTCTTTCTTTCGCTGGTTTAAGAACAACCCTTTGACAGGCAGCTTGTCAAAATGCAACTGACAAAGATCACACACACACACCAGCACACTCAAATCAGGGAGAGCTACATTGCAAACCTCCCCCTCCCAGCCCCCCTGCAGCTGGAAGGTTCATCTGCGTGCTCCTCTCTGCTTGTCACCAACCAACCCTCCCCACCCCAGCACCTTGGCTTTCAATAGCAGAGCCCGGGAGGCAGCGGGGCTGGGGGCAAGTGGCCCTGGGGCCAGCAGGGGCACCTACCGTTCAGCTGGTGGCACACGGCCAGGCGGCTTGGCTTCAGCACAAACTGGCACTGCAGCTCCTGGGGCAGCTGCTCCGTCAAGAAGGACCCCTGAAGCTGCCGGGGGCAGGCACAGTGCTTTGATCCGTGGGGCATAGCGTCGCGAATGTGGCTCATTTTAATTCCAAAGGGGTATTCGTGTCCTGTTCAAAGATAAATCATAATAATTGGCGTTGGATTGACTGGAGACTTGCAAAACTCCATCTGCCTTGGAGGAAAAGCAGATTCTGCATGCTGGCCCTCAGCGCTTTCTCCCTCAGTGATTCTCAGAATTGATGCTTTTCTGCATCTTTACACCAGCATAAATCATGCACTGGCAGATAGGGAGTTACTGAGTTCAGTGTGGTTAAACAGGCATAAAAGTAAAAATCAGACGTATTACAGCTGTATCACACAAAAGCCCATCAGAAAAAATACAAGCAACTATTTCTGAATTATTGTTTTGTTTATTCAGTGTTTATTCTTTCTACTGCTTTATTTGTGACACTGAAGTTGAGGTACGGTCTGCTCGTATAGTTCTGGCAAGAAATGAGATTTTGGGAGCAACCCTCTGTCAAATTTTTGCTGAGCATGCAAACAAAAAGTCCAGTGTGAAAGTGATCTTCCCTCCCTCTCCATGCACAGCCATCAACTCAATCAAATGAGACACAATTACAGTTCGTGTCTGAGGCTGGAACAGGAAGGAAACGTTAATCATAGGGCTAATGCAAATGAGCTACGCTCAGCGTTAACCAGCATCTTCGGGGACTACACAGAGGCAATTCATTTCTGGAGCAGCTTTCAAAAATTCTACCAGGAAGACATTTTTTGGACTTGTCTAAAAACTCGGCAGTTTAAATACATTAAATACGGGCGCAGTAGTAAGATGTTTTAGTTAACTCACACTTGAACACTGATAGTGGAAAAGATGTTATTTGAGATTACAGGTAGCATGAAGCTGAAGCACAGTCAAACTCTTCTTCTGATGTCTACCTATGATAAAAGCTGTACTTATCTAATAAACCTTTGCATAAATATCAAGAACAGCATCAGTTTTATATCAGAGTCTTCTTCTCCAGGGATTGTAACTTGAATTTGCAGTGAGACAGTCAGTCAATTAGAAAGGCCTTTCCCGTCTCTGAATTCTCTGGTTCTATGTTTAAAACCAGAGCTATGATTGCATCTGGAGAAGCTACACAATAATAGTCAGAAAGACAAAGTCTGGTATGTTTCAAAGACAAAACAGTTTGTAGAGTCTATAAGGTGCACAAGTTAGACATTTTATAAATATTAATGTTGTCTGACTCCAGCAAAGCATTTGTAGCTAAGGCTGCTTTAGGAAGGAATGCTAAGGTTTACTGGAGTTAGATTTGCATCAGGAAAACAGAAAATCCACATTTTTTTCCTGTTCTAATCAGCTGTGATTTCATATAGCACAAGTAATGCCGGGCTTCTACAGGGAAAGGTTCTTAACAGGAAGGGATTTGTTCTCAGTGAATCACGGGCCAAAATCAAATCACTCCATCCAATCATTGATGAGCTTTGGGTCGATTCCCAGGGAGGAGATGTTTCAAAAAAGCATTTTAGAAAGTGAATAAGCAATAATTTGCTCCTAATCAGAGGGGAGCTGTCAGCCAGTGAGAGAAATACAGGATTGGAAAGGACCTCTTGAATCAGTTAACTTGAGTTGTGGAAGAAAAGAAATTTCTCAAAACTCTGCTGAGTTTTGCTGGGGAGGGGAGTAAACAACGCTATGGAAGTGTAGGATGAAATATGGTAAGGCTGGATCGGCTCCAGGAGAGGAGGTGAGTTAGTGGAGAGGCTGAACTTTGTAGAAAGACTGAGGCTCATGGCAGCAAAATTGGGACAGAAGTAAATGAACTTTTTCAGCCTCTTAGTGACGCAAGCAGAAAACTGCTCTTCAAAATGAAGGATAAGCATCTGACTAGCTCCCCAAATAGGCAAACTTGCGTGACAGGGAAGTATGAGAAAAAACGGGAAAAACAAACCAAAACAAACCAAAAGAGGAAACTGCATTTTGGTCTTCTCTGTATTTCTTGCTTCCTTCAGCACTAAAAATTGAGAGAATGTTGAAAAACAAAACCATCAAGAACTTACCAATAAGAGGGTAAGGAGCATCTTCTCTTCCTGAAATCACCCACAGCTTGTAGTCTTTCTCAGAGCCCTTTAAAGCCAAAATTAAGAATAAGTTTTACCAGCCATTAAGAACAGGTTTGTGTTACATTTGTCACAATGTAAGGATAATCTGCAGTGGGGTCAAAGGAATCCCATTTGCTTTTGTTGTGCCCAAATTTGCCACCAGCAAAGCTTCTGAATTGTGTCTGTCACACGTTATATGGTTTATGTGACCAGGGTCTAGCTCTGAACAGGCAGAGGGGCTGGAGTCTGTCATTCCTGAAGGAAAGGAGTGAGATTTGCCCCAATTCTTTTACTGCTCCTGGAAGCAGAGGGATGGAAGTCACAACCTGCCCGGGATTCAGGATTGCTTTTGAGGCTGGGACACCATGTTAGCCACACCAGCCCCCATGGTTGTCAGTCCCTGGCCCACATGTCTCCCTGCTCCCAGGAGGCTGGAAATGAGGCAGACCCCAGCATGGGGGTGACCTCCTGCCTCAGGTGCTGCTCCTGGTCCCCAGCACCTCTGTGCCCCTCTTCTCCCCTCCGGCACTGAGCAGCACCCAGCCCTGAGAAGAGACAGGTCTGATCCCCTGGAGGGATTACAGATAAGCAGCATGAAGCAGAGGCCTGGCTGCAGAGCATGTGGCAGACAGCGGGCAGGCCGTGTCAGCTAAGGTGACCTTTCAGCTCTGTTCTGAGTACCAGGTTAATTACATCTTCCAGGATACATTCTGGCACACGGGCACCCCCCAGCCTCACTTCCCTGCTCCACCATCTCCCCAGCTCCAATACGTTCCCTGCAAGTGGAAGGAGCTCAGTTTTATCAGACAAAGGTATCCTCTGCCCGGTGCTGGAGAGCAGGGCAGGGGCACCTTCACCTGAGACCTGAGCACACAGTGATGGTGCCATGGTGAGGATGGCACCCAAGGGGCTTCTGGCACTCAACGCTGTCCCAAAATCTCCTCCCAGGGCTGCTGTCAGCCCTTTCGTGCAGCCCTTTTGTGTGGAAGGCCTTGGGAGCGCTGGATGGTGCTTTAAGACTGATGAGCCCTCTTTGAAAATTTACAGTGGAGAGGATAAATTTACATCAAAGAGAAAGACAATTTCCAGAAGACTGGAAAATGTGAACATCTTTGGGAAAAGCTGTATAAAACCAGTGATTTGAAAGCAAAGCTAAATATTACCCTTAGCACAAATATACAAGTCAATGTTGCACTTTAACTGAAGAATAGAATAGTACATTATTCCAGATCCAATGCTGAGATAATAGAGATAAAAAGAATGACATTTAATATAAACCGCTCTCAGGACAAAACGTGGATAAATACACTGCATGAAAACTCATCTATTATACCTTAAATCCCTCTTCAGTGATGCTGCTAAATAAGGATAATTAAAGTCTAAAAGTTTTCTGGCTACAAAAGTGATAAATACCTCATGACTGTTTATTTAGCTCTAAAATGAAATCCTACCTCCTTTTAAACAGAATTGCCTACTATCCCACATTGTCTGGACCTTCACTTAGTGTCTCCAAAGCTCTTGAGACTCCTTCTACTTGCCACATGCACCTGGTGTAACGCTGATACACTCGATAAAGCCTTCGTAGTTTGCTCTCTGACTGACAGAGCTTTCTGGCCCGTATTAGCACTGCTGTTAAGTTAGCTAGCAGGGGGCAGAAGGAAAATAAATAGACTTTGGAGACATCTCTTATGCCTCAGGGCAAGCAGCCAGGAGCAAATAAATACAGCTGAGGAGCGCAAGAAAGGGTATTTACTTTCCTTTTAAATATATGTATGAAAGAGTTTGTTGCAGTGAAGGGGAAGCAGAGGAAGGGGAAGAGCTGGTAGGAACAGTTTCAGGAGGCAGACTGCTCATCTCTCGATTGCAAATGTTGTCCTGTATGGGGCCATTTGTCAGTATGAATGTGACTGTCCCAGAAAAATCAGCAAGTGTACTTACGGAGCTGGGAAAGCCAAGGCCCTTCTTTCTGCATCACTCGGTAATTTGGAACAGATGATCAATGCCATTTTGCACAAACTAGTTGTCATTTTACCAGAGAAACCACAGAGGGAAAAACCCTGATGCGTTAAACCAGAGTGAACTCAGCCAAAGTAATAGCCCCATTAATCATACAATATGTGAAATGTAGTTCTTATAATTGCCATTGAAAAGTCGTAGAGCTCCTTTCAAGTGGTTCTCTCTGGACATAAATAAAAAACCTCCTGACAGCGCATAAGGAAAAGCATCCTCACAGTCAGAACAATCCTATGAGGGGGCTGGGAGTTTGCTTGATACACAGGCTACAGCTTAATTTATTTATTTTGTTTGATTCTATTGCTAATCTTACAATATGCCTCTAATGAAAAAGGCTTTACGCTATGAAGATGCAGTGAAAAAATGTAGTATATTACTTGGGCAAATAATTCTGCAGGCAAGATTTTACATCTTTCAGATGGCTTTCATTCTTTTTCCACTGAAATAAAAATGCAAAGAGGAAGAAAGGGTTGATTGTGATATACACAAAAGAACACAAAGCTGAAACCTAACCAGCTCCTCCTTCTGCTCATCTCAAACAGTATACTCGCTTCCAACACTACCATTTTCTTGGTTTTCCTGTACACAAAATGAGGAATTACAAATGACACCCATAAAATGGGCAAAAATGAAGCATATAATAGTAATGAATTGCAGTTGTACTACAGCATGCATAAATATATATATAGTCTTCATTTTTGATGCAGAGTTGGGGAGACAATCTGCAGTCCCTCCATCAACTCCAGAGCTACCTTAACTGGACAGACTGGTGGATCCTGAGCTCAGGCCAGAGACCCAGCCCTGGCGTAAATGGAACGTCTGAGCCATAACAAGATGGCTAGAGAGAAATGGCTGTTCCTGGGAAATAACAAGCTAGCAGAATAGGCCCCTCGACACATAATGAATGCTAGGGAAGACAAATTCTGAGGGGTCTCCAAAGCCCCAGGAGAGCGTAAGGGTGGCATTTTGGTCATGTTGACTCTTCACACTCAGGGCTGTGGTAAGGAGAGACTTGTCAGATTCCATATAATGAAATCAACACAGGTGTTAAAAGCAAGACATTTTAAAAAAAAATATCGTTACCCAAAAAGCAGACTGACAGGACAGTTAAAAAGCTGTCACTCAGGAGCCTCTAAGACCATTGGTGTTGGTTGGAGCCACATTGTGAAACAATGAGAGAAACAGAATATGGGAGCCAGAGTTCTTGTCCCTGGCACTGATTTGTTACTACAGCTGAGGCACTACCTTGCCTGGTTTAGAGCAAAGGCAGCCACCTGAAGCAGTACTTGATCTACCAGGAATCACTGCATCTACGTGAAGTGCTACTCTGCACTATTATAAGTCATAGAATCATAGAATCATATGGGGTTGGAAGGGACCTCTAGAGATCATCTAGTCCAACACCCCCACTGGAGTGGGTCTACCTAGAGCACGTTGCACAGAAACTTGTCCAGGCGGGTTTTGAATGTCTCCAGAGAAGGAGACTCCAGCACCTCTCTGGGCAGCCTGTTCTAGTGCTCCACCATTCTCACAGTAAAGAAGTTCCTCCTCATATTTAGGTGGAACTTCTTATACTGAAGTTTGTGCCTATTTCTTCTTGTTGTGTCACTCGGCACCACTGAGAAAAGACCAGCCCCATCCTCCTGACACACTCCCTTTAAGTATTTGTAGGCATTAATTATATCTCCTCTAAGCCTTCTCTTCTCAAGACTAAAAAGACTCAAGTCCCTCAGCCTTTCCTTGTAAGAGAGATGCTCCAG
>BJBW01004477.1:57684-92703 GCA_004320125.1 Scolopax mira
CAGCAGTTCCCTGTCCTTCCTGAACTGGGGAGCCCAGAAGTGGACACAGTACTCCAGATGGGGCCTCACCAGGTAAGAGGGGCAGGATGACCTCCCTCAACCTGCTGGCCATGCTCTTCCATGGAGGTGAGGCTGACCAGTCTGTAATTTCCTGGTTCCTCCTTCTTGCCCTTTTTGAAGACTGGGATGACACTGGCCTTTCTCCAGTCCTCGGGCACCTCGCTTGTTCTCCAGGACCTCTCAAAGATGATGGAGAGCTGCCCTGCAATGACTTCTGCCAGCTCCCTTGGCACTCTTGGGTGTATCCTGTCCAGCCACATGGACTTGTGGATATCCAGCCCTCTTAACTGATCTCTAACTTGGTCCTGTAAAACCCTTTTTCCAAAATGTTTTCAGGACATTGCTTATATTGGGTGCATTCACATTCTGTGCAATACTCAGTTACATTCATATCTCACATAACACTAAAGGTCCGTGGATATTTAGAGTGTCTGATTTGCACATTTGAGAGCAGTTGTTTGTTATCTGGGGAGACAGCTGACCATGCATGTTTGCACATTTTGAAACCAACTAACAAGCAGGTCAGTAGGTTTCCTGTTCACACTGAAGTATGCAAAAGGAGCTTCATCAAACTCTCACTTGTGTCAAGATACCTCTTCTTAAGCATCAACAAAACAGATTCGAAAGCAACCTCAAATATGACAGATCCCTTACTGAAATGAGAGACTTATTCAAAAGTTGTAAGGAACTTTATGATCTCTGGAGGTCTATATATTAACAAGGCACTTTTGATTCAGTTCAACAACACTGAATTGCTATGATAAAGGATTTAATTAATGTTCATACCCTAAAACTTGGAAGAAGCGCAAGAGAAGATTTGACTATTAAAAGTGACTACAAAAAGACTTATTAAAACTGGTACAAGGACTTACGTTAATTCCCAGCTGCTGCAGGGCCATGAGAATTACATCATTTGCTGTATCAACATTGGTTACACTCAGGGTTTTTGACTGTGAATAGAAAAAAGTAGAAGGAGAAAGGGGCATTAAAAATCTGGATTTGCAAAGAGTGTCTGAAATGCAATAGCTCTGCATAATTCATTGTTGGAAATGCTGAGGCTATCCTGTTAAAATTTTACTTGATAAATAAGTTATCATACGTAGATGAAGACCGATGTCTGATTCCTCTGTTTTGTGACATACTTTCTGTATTTGCTCCCTGCTTCTCCAACAGCTTCATCAGAAGGGAAAGTGCCACGATTACTGGTGACAAGACCTCCACATTAAAATATGCAAAAAAGACACAGCCACTAACTCACTTTAGGCACTGCACGAGAGTAATGTAATGGTTTGGTTAATTTAAAAGCATGCAAGTTTCCTTAGAAAAAATGAAACATTTCCATTATTTTTTTCAGTGAAATAAGAGGTTCTCATACCAATTGTTAATAATTTCTGTCCTTTCTGTCCCTTTCTACTGAAGATATCCCTGGTAAGAAAATAGCGTACACAGGCTGTTCATCTCTATGTCCTTTGCCACATTCTATATAGATTTCTCAAAGCTAGAGTTGGCTTAGTACCAGAAGCACTTCCTCTCAGTAATCTTTCATCCAGTTAAAATGCTACCTCTCTGTCAGCCTCCAGAATCTGCTGATCAGCAGGGTGGAAAAGGGTCAGCAGAAACACTGCTTTCTGCATAGCAATGGCGACCAGCATGAAGTCCCAAGCTTTGTGTGGGAGGAAGCGCCTCTTTCCACAAGGCAGCCTTTGCAGTGTGAGATTTCAGCACCTGCTGCCTGGCACCAGCATCGCTCCCACACGGCTGGGCAACGCTCTGTACCCACACTGTGGGTGCTCTTATGCAGGGCAGCACATCTCAAACACCCCAGGATTAATGACTCCACCCTCAGCGCCGCTGCCATCACCTTGCAGAGGCAAAATTGAGTAGGGAGAGCGTGTCCAGAGCAGTTTTTTGCTTGCACCATCACACCTACCCTGGCCCCACTTCCAAGCACAAGTTACTGAGCTAGTTTGGCTCTGCCAACAAGACTGCTACACAGCTTTTGGACTGGGGCTGGTTCGTGGCCAACCTAAAGCCTTGGCAGAACGAACACATGCCCGCTGCAACACAGCCAGGTGCATCTAGTGGCCCAAGGAAGGGAAGGTGGGAGAGCCAGCAGTAAATGTTCACTGCCAGTCCCAAGACAGTTCACTACACCTTGTGTAGCATATCAGTTTATCAGTTTTATCAGGCCATAGGATGTTCAGGTGAAACAACCCCCTGACATTTTGCATTTAGAAAAGATCTGAGCTGTACATTTGTGTAAGTCCCTGATGGTAACAAGCTGTCATGGCAATCAAAGGAAGGTAGTGAGAATACTGTATCTCTTGCTTCAGGACATATCTGAACGCTCATACCATAAAAAATTTAACATTTGCCTGAAGCAATGACATCTGGTTCTCAGGAGTAGGTCAGCACATTTGCATAAGTTTCGCTTTTGGCTAGGATATAATAAAATGGTTTGTGCTTTGTGTTCAGCCTTCTTTACCTTCCAAAAATGAAATAATTCTTGGGCATCTCCAGCTGCTGTAGTCCAGGGACCACAGTAGCATAAGAACTATTTGCATCACAAAGTTTCCATCTGCTCCTCCACTGCTCCTCCACTGTTTTATTACTGATAATAGGTAGACTACAGTGTGTCGTTTGTAGGACTGTGAGGATCAGGAAACCATATTTGGCACATAAGATAATTATAACTAAGGAAAAAAGACATTTAAAAAAAACCCAAACAAATGCTGGTACAGAGTGTAACACCTGAGAGCATGTATTATTTATAGACATTTACACCTGAGTACACCTTGATCTGCAGTCCTGCATTTGGCCTATCATAATTAATTGCTACTGTTTATTAACATTTGTCTTAGTGACCTGGCAATACTAAGTATTATTGTTTATCTTAATAACGTTTTTCTGAAAAAAAGGCAGGTTCCTTTATGCTTACATCTTTGCAAATATAAAATTCTAAGTGGAGATTCACTGTTAGGCAAAGACCTCCAATGAAGTCTAATGTCTGTAAAGATTTCTTGCATCCTTGCAAATGCTCTTTAAGCTTCTGAGCATGAAATACAGTTAGAAAGAAAGGATGAATGTATAAGAAGCAGAGGAAGAATGGATGGATGATCACTGAATGCTAGAGTATCCCTAGGGAGCTGGCTACTTACAAGAATTTAAAGGGGTTAAAAATGACTTAGTAAAAAAAGATACCTAGTAAAAAAGGTACCTATTAAAAAAGACCTAAAAAAATCACCCCGTGGATGACCCTTCTTCACCAGTTTACCTTGTGCATATAAATTTACCAACATCAGCTAGTTGATCAAAAACATCTTTAAGGCAATTTCAGGGTGTTCGTTTACATAGCTTTACTGATTTGCAATCATTATAAACAATAAAAGACATTGCAGCTTTGCAGAATTGAATGGAGGCAGCTGTGGGTTCAGATCAGCTTTAAAAGCCCAAAAAGGGTACATTGTACTGGCATTTCTGAAGATGCTTATGCATAAGTTCCGCTAGAGGTGGTTTTTGGGACTTCACACTCTATAGTCTTTAGTTTGTGTGCCAGAACCAGTATTTCTTACCAAGCACACTGGCTTTAAAAAGGAACTCATGTACTAAACACAGGAAACTAACATTTTAGAGCTGCATATGCCGAATCTTTAAAGAGGCTGGATCCTTAAAGAAGATTGCAACCCAAAGGAACCCTCCCAATTTCCAAAGGATTTACAGGTGACTAGCACTCATAGGTGATGTGGATTTAGACACAACCCCCACTTTAGCTCAAGAGCACTTACATATGCACAGGTTCCCACGTCTTTTGCAATTATCTTCAGAGGAATGCTTTTAGGATAGTCTTTTTCCTTCTCTTCTCTTATTCGACTGATGAAACAAGTACAAAACAAGTAAAATTTTAATATTTATTTAATATTTAATATTGCAAATGTAAATAGCAAGAGGAAGATTTAAATAGCAATCAAGCAATAATTAGATAAGAAACAGATTGTTTGAAGATATACTGCAGTAGAAAGGTCTCTGAGGACAAGAAAACATCCAGCAGTTACTGGAAGAGATGCTGACCATGGCCCCCAGTATGTCCTGTTGTATTAAAGTTAATTGTAGAAATCAGCGTAAGCAGCAGAGAAACTGGATTTAAAAAATCAAGCTAAAACTACCCATCATTGTGATGGCTCAGCCTGCACTACACAGGCTCCTACTGGAATCAGTTACACCCCATTGCATGGATCAGTTCAAAGGACTGAACAGGAGAAGAGTGAATTAAAAATCATCCACAGCAAGGACAATTTAAACAACCCCAGGAACTATGAAGAATCAGATAAAGACATAGCCCTCAACCAGCAGAACTAAGTGACCAGAAAACAAAACCACCATGAGTAGTTTTCTGTTCCAAACGCTGACTGAAATAAGAAAGCTCTACTTACACAAACCCTCCCACCTTACCCTCCAGCTTGGAGTCCATTTTGTAAGACCAAAATACCGCCAGCCATGAGCAGCAGATAGATTAGAACAGAGGTTCCTGAGCTGGGCTTGCTCAGATGCCATCACCGTGGAAAGAGGCCTAAGCTCAACTAGAGCAACGATGGCAGAGGCTCCTACAGCTGCAGAAGGAAGGGACCATGTGTGCTAGCAATCGTTCCAGTTTTGTGCTGAGCCCTGTTCAGGCACAGTAAAGTGATTCCCTCCTTGCATAGTGATCATTGCTCAAGCAACACATACCATCTTCTGCAGGGAGAAGGCATGAGTTGTTTTTTTCCTTAATATCACCTTGAAAGAGCTTATCTATCATGATGGCATAGGTACCACAGCTTGGGAATCACTGGTCTAGATGACCGGGACTCTTTTCAGTGTCCTCAAAGATTGTATAATAAAGTACCTTTGCAAAAAAGACAGCCATGTTTCCTTTTGTTCTGCAGACCTGCAAGAAAAAAAGAGACAAATCAGCTATCATTCTTATAGCAAAATAGTCCTTGTACAAACGGCAGTAAAATGGACTGCTTCTTGTTTGCAAGTGCCATAAATACCTACAAAAACTTTTAAAAAGTATTTCCAGATTTGAACAAAAAATCTGTTTCCCTGTAAAATCAACTGGCAAGCCTGCCAGAAATCAAAAGCCCCAGTTATCAGTTTTTATCACAGAAGTTAAAGCTTTACTGGTGAATGCAGTAGGAAACGGGTTGAGTTCTTAAACTAATGTCCAAATAGAAGAGGGCAGTTTAAAATAAGAGCTTAATTCAAATGTTTAAAGGTATTCCTCAGGTATATAGACTTCTTTCCACTTTCACTATTCGAATTTTCTTCTTATTTATTACTTGATTTATCACCACATTAGAAAGTACACATAAGCCACAATGAAAAAAGGTCCCATTGTACTTAGTAGGGTTTAAATTTGGACATTTTAGGGTTTATCTCATTTATCTTTATCTCATTTATAAATGTAAACTGTCCAGTTAATTTAGCTATTAATAGGATACTGCAAGGGATCTAACCTAATTTTGCTTCAACTTTCTTGATTTGAATCCTTCCCCAGATGGAGTAACTGCTATTCCCACTGCTGTTTCTGCAAATTTTTCAAATTTTCAGAGCAGGCTTTTAGGCAACTTAAAGCCTAATGAATGATGCCATGAGGAGAATGCACCTTCTGAACATTGAAAATGTGATTCTCCTTTGGCTGCTTCAATTCTGTCACTGTTGGATATGCATCTATGGACTCAGGAATGACATTTTAGATTTTTCTGTCTACTGCCAGACATAATTTCACTTCTATAAAATCTTTGACCTTCAGTTTTGACTGAAGCTAACGCTTTCCTATCCAACTACTTTCTGCTAGGTATAAAGGA
Organism: Scolopax mira; assembly: GCA_004320125.1. Taxonomy (NCBI): domain Eukaryota; kingdom Metazoa; phylum Chordata; class Aves; order Charadriiformes; family Scolopacidae; genus Scolopax; species Scolopax mira. Next base: position 63,591 of record BJBW01004477.1, read on the forward strand.
TCACGTACTGTCTCTAGATCAAAGCTCATGTTTATCAGCAAGAGTTCAACTGAAAATCAATAGAAAATTTCAGCTTTGTTTCAGGACTATTAAGTGAAAAAAACATACACAGGGTAACCAGCTCAATGGGAGCAGTTTGAGCACAGTATTCTCTTTGGATATGGCCAATGTGGCACACAAATTAAGCTGCATGCGTCAGCTTTTGCTCTTTGTTGGTAAAGAGGAAAATGAATTTTCTGAGACCCAGCCAAATTACTGTGCCTAAGCAGCTGGGATTTCAGGGGGATGGTGCCCTCCCTTATGCAAAGTGACGACAGAGCCCTCCCGCTGAGACTAAAATTATCCTAATCACTGAAATTACCTCTACAATCCTTATGTGTCCTACAGTCAATGCTGCAAAGACAGACCTAAAATCTTTCACTCTCTTACAATTCAGAGATTCTGCTTTAAGAGGAATTTTGACATTTTCTCTTGCACAATTAAATTAAAAAGAGAAATAAGACAAGGCGAGTGTTTCACTGTATGTTTCCTGCTACTTCCAATACAAGCTTTTCTGTTTAAAAGCGTCCTACTATGGTCTCTTTGATCCTTTCATTAGCTTGGCTTTTCACTCTTTGTGGTTTGTTTTACTAATTAGCCAAGGCGTTTGCCACATTATACTCTAAATAAAGAGAATTTCCACTGAGCAAGTTTGCAGCACAAATAGTGCTTTGTCAAATCACCCATTTTCTCAAATTTTCAAGTGGTAAGTGAATATCACTGTCACATTTGCAGAAAGATAGAAGATGAGGCATGGAAGGTAAGTGAATTGTTCACAGCACTAGAAGAAACTGGTTTAAAAATCATGGAGTTCCTACTTCCCACCTCCACTGGTGCTGAAATGAATCTGTGACAGTCTTGTTACCTATCAGCCTAAAAACATTTAAGTAACTTGGTAAATAAAACATATCTCAATTCTTACCTGAAGTTTGCCACACAGTTCGTGGTGGGCCATCCCAAAACAAAGGACTTCTCTGGGTCTGTGCTGCCTTCACAGACTTCTTCTGTACAAAATGCTGTCCACATCTCACAGAGACGTGCTTGGCACTTTAGTTTGAAATGAGAGTGTGACCTGCCAGCAGAAATGCACAGGTATGTATGTCACACACATGAAAACACAGCAATGCAGGTTAAACAACTCAGAGTTCCTTCTTTCTTCAGGCACATGTGAAACTTACATTGGAGCTGATGGAAGAAGCACTTATGTTTTAGTTCGAAAAAAAAATGCTTGAGTTTCACATAAAAATATATCAATTTCACATCTAAATGGGATCAATAGCTATCTTATATTTGAGATAAATAGGTTGTTTGTGGCATTCCTGGACATTTCTCCCTTCTGGAGAAAAACTTCTGCCCATGTCTTAGAGACCCCCTCCAAATTTCACCATGAGGCAAAGATTGCCACTTGTATGGGATGCCTGTCAGTGACTTTGATGCCATTGAGGAGTTTACAGTATAGTTGGGTTGCTTAGACCCAGGGTCAACAATTATGGTGAGTTTAAGTAGTGACAGCCAAGCCATCCTGAAGAAAGAACAAGCAGAAAACTGCCATTTGTGTTAACTACACCAAAGGTCACATATAACCTCCATGAACTAGCTGCATAGTAGCTTAAAGCCTGCATCCACTGGGAAATGAGCCAGGACTTTGTACATTCTCAAAATATCTAGTCATTTACAAGGAAGATATATAATTTCCCCATTTTTAAAAAAATTTGGCCCTTCTTGTATTTTATCCTGCTAAACATTAGAATCCAGTAAAGGTCAGATGTATAGACTTGCACTTTTTTATTTCAACTCTTTTCTTCTATTTAATTTCCTCATGATAAATCTCCTTATTTTGAAGGATTGACAGGCACCAGCGTTACATGAGAAACAAGTAAAATTTCACAAGGTCATCCCAGCTCTGCAGCAATGCAGAAGCCCCTCACTTCAAGGCAGCTTCTTGCTGGAGACCTTCCAGACCAAATGACCTGAGTGATGGTTCTCCTGGGCCAGCAGGGAAAGGCTGGAGGAAAAGTGTCCCTTCCCTGAAAATATTTTGCCCTTCTAATCCAAGGAGTGCAAGAAGAGCATGTCAGCTCAACACCGTGTTGCAAATGTGGACGGGGACAGTGCCAGCCACCACAGGTGATTAGTGCTCTATAAATAAATATGCCAGGTAAGCAGTTTCTTAGAGCTTTGATACACATGGGCTACCTTCTCTGAGATTAGTCTCATTTACAAGGTACTTGATTTAGGACAGACTGAACTAATACAGTCTGAAACATAAAGGTACTTGAACCTTGCAGCTTTAAAGAGGACGCAGATGAACTTGTAGTACCCTGACTGCTCTGAGGCTTCCAGCTGACATTATGCTTACAGGTGGAGGGTGGTAGAGCAACACTAATAACCCAGCAGTAATTACAGTGGTGGGCAAGAAAGGACCATCAGTGCCCATCACACCCGGCAAAAAGGTGCACTTCAATTAGACTGACATAAAATACTGTAAAATACCATCTCAAGTTCATGCATTTTTTTAAACTCTACCATGGGTTTCCTGGTCAGCTGTACACTCCACCTCTCTTTGCTCTATCACGTTTTGTTACCCCATCAAAGAGAAGCTTTAAGTACAGGAGAACATTTCAACATGCTCGTTCACAAATCAGTTTGTGATGCAACATGTAAAATCTGTTAAGGATAGAGAAATAACTGTAACTCACTGACCACAGAATAAACTGTGAAAACATAGACTTACGAAAAAATTACATCTGTGAATTCTTATGTAGATGTTAATCAATGGATGCCTGATCTGGCTCCATTGAATCTATCTCTTGACCCTCCCCGTCTCCTCAATTTCTTTTTTCCATTTCCCAGCACAGGGAACTCTCTACATGCTGTTCATAAAGCCAGACCCCTGCGGTGCCAGTAGCGGGTGTCAGCAGGGTGTTGGCACAAGGACAAAGATGTTCTCCAATCATGCTTGATGTATATTCTTACCCTGTTTGCCAGTCACAGCTCTCAGCTGTTATCAGCATTCAAGTGGCCTGGTTTCCAGAGGTGCTGAAACAGTAGACTCCATTAACATCTAGAGAGCCTGAAGTATAATTTTATCTCTATGTCCCTTATGCATGTCCCTTATGCAGTCCATGGGTTCTCAACGTTTGTGAAATGTGGGTCTTCTATATAAGTGCCAAAGCATCACCTCTAGAAACGAATATATCATCACTGACTAAAGAAGCCGCATGACTGAACATGTGAAAAATGGAAAGCATAACAACCTATCAAAGGTTTTATTTTTATTTTAAGGAAGTAAGTCCCAATGCAAGTTTTACATTGTCAATATCAGCCAGATGCAGAGTCCACTGAAATGAACCCCAAAATCATGAACATCCGTAGGTTTTGATGCACCCCAAATTGTGCCACCTCTGCAAAGTAAACTCAGTTGCTTTTGCTTTCTGTAAGTGGCAATTGGATACCTCGAGGCTGTTAACAGATGGAAGATTAACTTCTCACTAGATTTGCTAATCTCCTTAATAGGTCCCTCTGACAAAAGCATTAATGGATCTACTGTGAGATTGCTACCATAATTCCATGTATGTGCTCAACTATCAATTTCTATGGCCAGCCACATGGGGAAAATAACCTTAAAATGTCAGTGCATACATGCATGCATGTATTACAAAGGAGAAAGAGGAGGCCATTTCTCGGTGCCTCCCACACAAAAACTTTTGTTAGAAACCTTGATCATTGAACTGACAGATGCTTGAAATATATACTCCACCAAATTAATCTGCACAATATTTAAACCACACAATTTCTGTAAGGATTCTAATCAATATACAAAAGACACTATCACATTTTACACTTGGTTTACATTTAATGTTGGTTTAGTGAGAAAAATGCTTTCAATCAATTTATGACTTATTCTTCACATGAAGGCAGGAAAATGTGGGGCAGCAGACAGAAGCACAGCATGTGAGTATTGTTTTTTATAAGCTGGGCTAATGCAGGATACGAAAAGGTAACAGTCTACATTTCAAGAATATGATTAGAAAGTAGCTGAAAACAAACCCACAGGCACCTTGTCCGCAGTCATACACAGACTGGTGGCAAAGAGGACTTACCCCCTACAAATTTCCATGGGAGCAATGCCAATTCTCTGCCTTTAACCAGGAGCTCAGCACTGTACAGGAGTTTACTCAATAAGCTCAAGAGGACACAAGATACTTGTTGCCGTCTTTAGGAGAAACTTGTACCCCTTTGCTGATCATACAATGTCTAATTATACATGAGCTCCCTTCGTATTTGACTGATTACCTGCAGCTGAGCTGACAACACTACAGCACCGGGCTCTAGCTGAGATATCTTAGGTGTTCATACACCCCAAACTACTTAATACAAGGAGTATTACAAATTTTTAGTACCTTCACAAGGAATAATTCTGAGGTTAAGCCAGATTCATTAATTCTGTCCAGGTGACCTGCTGTGTTGACTCTGCATCAGCTATTAAAGAGTCAATAACAATCAATAGTCATGGCTGCATAGCAACACACACCACTCGGAGGTTTTCCCTCTAGGAATCAGCAATGGTATTTTAGTGTGAGACTTCTTTTCCAACCGCTGATTTTTGAGTAGTATTCATCAGTGACAGCTCTGATGCCTTAATTGCTGTCAGGGCAGCTGTAGAGAGTACATCCCAATTAGTTCTTTAAAACACGTGAAGCAATATCAATCGAAATACTATTTTTATCATTTTTAGGAATGACTTGATCCCCCTCCCACTTTTCACATGCTGAAGCACAATTTGTTCTGTTCCCCCTTCTTCAAACACTGCAGACTCTTCGCCACACTAAATCAAATGCTGTAAGAGCCACCAATACTCCCTGGGGACCAGATTTTGGAGTGGTTACACAGAGCAGTGCTTTACTATAAAAATAGTCTCACTGGGACCCAGCCAAACCTGCTCAGCCTGGGGTCGGGACATTGCTTCTGCTCAGCACTCTGCCCAGGGAGGAAGGAATTCATCTCACATGTCTTTAGTCTTCTACGATTTAGGAGCTTAGAGCTTAGTGAAACTGTGCCCACTGAATAGGCAGTGGACAGAGTGAGAGACCCCCCAGGAGTGTGACTCCCCTCACCCACTGTCATCACGCTTTCAGGGTCGTGTGAGTTTGCTGCAGGAAGGTGCTGGTTTTCCCTCAGTGACTATAAAAGCAGCCTAGAAACCTAGGTACGTTGCAAATATTTAACATTTGAAAGCTTAAATTAGGTGACACAAACATACCTAAATACAGTAACAATGCTACTGCTGGTAGAATAGTGAGATTTCCCCTAAATATCCTTATGTTCACCACCCACCCATAGTGGAACATGTTTTGGGTAAAATATCCTCTGTGTTGTCACGCTAGATCAAGTGAAGGAGTACAGCTGGGGGGGTTACATTTACTATGTGTGATTCAAGAGGACACAGCTCAGATTTCTACAGAAAACACAGATTTATTCTGGCTTTTCCCAGCAGCCTCTGAAACAATTGCTTAAGCGAAAAGACACATTGCCAAAGCCCAGGATTCACATTGAGATTACCCACCCTGTGAAACCACACACACAGTGCCTAACAGAGAATGAAGCTGCATCATGATTTTTTATTATTATTTCCCCATAACCCATAACAACAAGTGAAAGCACCCTCTAAAATTGCCTAAAACCACAAATGCCGCACGAGCTGGCATGCTAGACACAGCTTGTAAATCTGATTTAATTGTGAATGGTAGAGTGAATAATCAGAGCTCAGCAGCAAGCCTGATTACACATGAACACTACCCAGACTGCTTGGCATCGCTTGCTTTCTCCTTCCCCTTCCCCACACTCCTCTGGGCACAGCACAACCTACAGAGATGAACACCATGATGCTGTTCATCAAATCTCTATTTTTACACAGCTGCTCGTCACTGGCAAGCATTAAGACCCCTAAACTCCCCTGCTACACGGCCACTAGTGTTGCACACATCCCACAGGACTGAAGATGACCTATCTAAAACACCACAGTCAGTTGAAGGCAGCACAACGGACACAGTCCAGCACTGATGAGTCTTTCCTATGACACTGCACTCCCAAAGCAGGGAAGATGATACAACACAAGTAATATATTAAAAAGCATCTAATACTTCTTTAAAATATTGTATTCTGGAACTCATGGATTCTTTTCAGTGGTCCCCAGTGACAGGACAAGGGACAACAGGCACAGGCTCGAACACAGGAAGTTCCCACTCAAATATGAGGAAGAACTTCTTTATGGGGAGGGTGCCAGAGCACTGGAACAGTTGTCTTCCCTCAAGATTTCAAGACCTGCCTGAATGCAGTCCTGAGTGATGTGCTCTAGGCAATCGTGCTTTGGCAGGGGAGTTGGAGTAGATGATCTCCAGAAGGTCCCTTGCAACTCCAAAAATTCCATGATTCCATGATTCCTCTATGACTATGAGGGTTTCAAAGATGCCTGAAGAGGTCAGGCAATTAACATCCGTTGACCAAATAAAAAGCTCCCTTAAGATTTAGGGAAGATTTGCTACTAAAAAAGCATTATGGAAATCCCTGTTATGTTCTGCTGAGAAAATGGGCTGCTCTACAGGAGCAGTGCCTGAGATGCCATACTCACTTGGACTTGGCAACAACCAGAAGGTCTGTGAAGAGGAAAAGGTGTCGCTCCTGGGTTTGCAAACCTGTCTTCAGCTGCACGTGGCCGTCCAGGATGAACGTTCGGTTGTGGCACATGAACGATTGCACAAGGGGACATGCCTCTGGGCTGATGGGAGAGAAGCAGCCTTCCCTGCAAAAGGAAATAAAGGGAATAAAGGAAAGCAAATCAGCCAGTTGCCTGTGAGTGAGAACCAGGCAGCGACTTCCCACATTCACTGCCAAAAAGCAATTTATTTGACCACATTTCAGTGAAAAGTGAGAGGGACAATAAAGATAATCCAGCAGTCTGATTCTGAGACAAAATCTGTTAGGGATTGTCCTTACTGAATCCTTTACAGCCCAAGCACATGAATAGCACCTAGAAAAATTTAAATACAGCCCTCTCTATTTTGTATTTATCTCCCTTTGTACAGAAGTCTTTGAGAAAACACCGCACCTTCCGTAGCCTCTCCATAAAGAGAGTGGAGACATATGGATGACAGAAGGACGACTGCACACACACCTTGGTCAGAAGGAGACTCATACCCGGGGTTGAGAGCAATTTACAGAAATTATTCATAATCAAGGACAAATATAACATGCAAGTGAACCTTGCTAAAGACAGACCATGTACGAGACGCAACATGAGAGGAGGCAGCTCAGCCTCTCTCCCATCACACGACCCACACTGGGGTACGCTCCCATCGCAGGGTTTAATTATGTGACAGGGGCAGGGCCACACTGGTCCATGGCTGTGGTGTGTCAAGGCCACTGGATAACCCAAACCCAGGTCTACGGGGGGCAGGTCAGGCTCCCTCCTGTAAGACATGGACCTTTTCTAAGGAGGTGTCGAGTAGGGTGCAGTCCAAGGTTACTGATGGTGGAGACATGATTCCCTCAGCCCCTCTTGATCTAACTCTTCTGCACGACATAAAGGAGTCAAATAGTGACTGAAGCAGAAATGGGAGTTTCTCTGGCACGTGGGTCAGCTCGTTCACCCAGACAGGATACCCCCAGTTTCTGAGCTGTGCCCTAAGAAGTGTCTGTTTCTCCATTGCCAAACTGAATGAATGGGAGGGTCAGAGGGAGGACACTCCTCCTCTAGGCCTCTTGAGAAGCTGGTTGTGGGTCAGGCTCTCCCTTGGAAAACCAGAGACATGACTTCAGATTCTCTCAGATAGGTCAGAGGACTAAACCTGGGTTTCCTATACTCTGATGCACCTCAAATAATGAATTTCTGGATTAAAACCAGCACCCATAAGCAATTTTGCTCATGATTTTTAGGCATAACTGTTCAATTATTTGCTTTCCCTAGAGGTGCCTCCAAATGGACCATTTCCCTTTGGATGAATAAATCAGTTCCATTTTTATTCAAATGTATTTACTTAATTTTTCTTGTTAAAAACAAAACAAAAATTAGGCTAAAACTTGGCAAGATCAGCTTGGCAAGGAAAGGCTGAAGTGAGCGGCTTTGCAATTATAGTTTATTCCTGGTCCTACTCAAATGGATGACAAACACCTAATGACTTTGCTGGGAGAAGAAATGAACCTTATAGAGTAAAAATCACAAAATAAATGGGAGAGATATGAATGTTTTCACAACAGCAAGCAGAGAAAACCTTCTTGTTCCTCCCTTAGAGCCTGGATGATTCCGGACCCTCCTCTCCTTGATGCCTGTGGCTGGATTACTCAGTAAATTATTTAGGATATCCTGACAGCTGGGAGAGAAAGGATAAGCTCTGAGATTGGCCTACATTAGCAGGACACACTTTCACTGATCTGTAAGGAGCTGGTGAGGATCTCTGCCTGCTGGAAAAAGCCCTGTTTGGCCTTGGTTTCCCCTTTCTGCCCAGGAACCTGAGTTTTTGACAGAATTCCTCAACTTGATTAATCTTCAACTTGTGTCCTAATCTTGTCTTTCTTTACCTGTCTCTTCAGGGAAGAAAGAAAAAAAAGAGGAACGACCTTCACAATGAATAATGCAAACCTGAAGTTACTTGATCATTCCTCTGCAGAAGGGGTGTCCAGGAGCGTGGGGGTTAAAGCAGGGAGAGGAGTTTTGGTCCAGGGCAAGACTGACACATGCAGCGTGGCCAGCTACAGGAGTCAGAGGACTTGCAAGCCTTTCTCCTACCTTGCCACTTCGTGAGACTGGGTATTCAACAATTCACCAGTTCATCAGTGCCTGACGAGTTACTGGCGCTCAATTTCATGAGCTCCCTGGCAGCACTTGGCATAGAAACTTAAGCAGAAATCAGCAATGGTGACCAGTCTACCTGCATGAAAGTCATGCATGGCCTTTACCTAATGTCAGGGGAATACTCATTTATATTTGAAGCCAATAATAACATCATTTAGAAAAAGCCCTTTCATGTTTCACTGCTGTAACCAAATCAGCAGAAACATTCATAAAATCACACTGGAGTGCCTGTCCCATTTTCTATATCCTGATTTGTAAGCCCAGGAACTTCTCAAGTCAAAATCCCAGTCATGCAGGCAAGCAAAGGAAGGTGCAGTAAGTTTATTAAAGCCAGCAGAGGTCAAGCAAATTGAACTTGGTTTTATAACAGGAAAATGCAATAATATACATCAGTTATTTTAACAAAATCTGCCTTTTGATCCAACACCTTCCAAGCTTCTCTGTCATCTGCACTCTAATGAGTATGCTCACATACTTCTGTAGAGTTTTACCTGATAAGCCATAAAAAAAAAAAAAAGTGAAAATATTTTCTTCCTTTGAAACAAAGTGGAAAAAATCAAAGCCATTAATTCAACCAGAACCTTCTAAAGCCCCAGGACAAATGAACATGGAGAAAATTCACCAGCAGTGACAAAAAAGCCTTTTGGAATGCTTGCTTTTGATCCTCTCAATTAATGTTCCATTGTTACAAGACATGAATGAAACACAAGTTTTATTACATTGAAGAAAATGCAGATCAGCTCTAAGGTCAGGCACAGGGATTTATATGAGAGGTATTTTTACCTTATATGAGAGTTCATTTTTAAAGGCTCAGTGATTTTTCTGGCCATTAAATGGGTCTAATTTTGAAAAAGCGTTAAAGACTCAAATACTGACTCTGAAAATTCCTTTTAATAGAATTATGCAAAAATCAGTACTTAAGTCAATGTGATTTCTGATATAATTTAAAAAGTCAAAGCAAGTAATATAGGGCCTTCTCTGTGTTCCATTAAAAGTCATTCTATGATTAGCATATGTAAAAATCTTACAAAGTAACATCTTTTAGTTTGGCATTTAAAAAAAAAAAAAAAGCCAACATCCAAGTTTGTTAAGAAGGAACTCTGACAGTGATGCTTAGGTGTCATTGCCTTTATAACTGTCTAGTCTCAACTGGACATTTCTTCCTGAACATGCTGTTTTAGGGATCTGAAATTTCCGTGTGTGGTCTTAAGCAATGACTAAATTCTGTAATTTGAGGATATCTACAAGATATTCTTGAGTTATTCAGGAAAAGACTACAATCACTGTAATGGGTTAAATGACTATAAAGATAATTGAAGATTTTTCTTCTGGCATTTCCAGAGCCTAAATTTTTACACCTTTTTTTTTTTTTTTCAATTTAATCAGAATAGGCATTTTATGCCTATTTAAAATATACAATGATTTAAAAGAACTCTTCAATTTTGTACGCGTAATATATGAAGCTGAAATCCAAAGCAGTCAACCAAACACTGAAAAATACATCCCTGTTATAGTCAGTATGAAAGCAAACACATCACTACTCACTGTCAACCACAAAAAGAATCCACAAAAGCACAAAAAATACTTCTTCTTCCCCCACAGAGCTTTCTTGGGGTTTCTCAGTCAAACTGATACCTAAATGGCATAACCCACAAAATGTTTATTCTTGGTGTAATGGAGAGCTCATCTTTATTCTCTATTCGTAGTGAAAACAATGAAAGAAATTGTATTTTCCAAAGAAGAGTTTAACAGCCCATGTTAAGTGGTTACTAAACCCACAATCCAAATGTCATTTATGCCAATGGGAAGCTTTCCCTTGATTTCAGTCAACGATGACTTCAGCCTATCTATGATTTAGGTTAAGCTATAAGAGGAACAATCTGTTCCAAGGTACCTAAGCTGGAATGATCTACAGCAGGTATCTCAGCTGTATGACATCCCTCTCACAGACTGCCCATGCTCCATCCTAAATCTCACTCTGTTGCTTCAGTTATTGTTCTCCGCCAGAACTTCTCTCCACTGATGGTATCTCTGCAGCCACAGAAGTTGGTTTCCTCTAATGATGTAGCACCAATGCTCTTTGCACGATTGATACCTACTGAAATAAAATATCACACTGCTCTTTAACCTCTGAAGTCTTTCACAAGAGGCAGGTGAGAAATGCAGCTTTTCATTAGCAGAGCAGTAAAATGGCAGCTATTCAAAATGCTGAAGTCTGAGTCAGCTCAGACACGTGAGAGGCTGCACATGGTCTGTTCAATACTTACACATACACAATACCTTTCCAAATTCCTCCCACAGCGAACAACTTAGCCTATACTCATTTCACACATAGGTATGATGATAAGTAAAAATGCTGCGTGCTTGTGCCAGTGCTGAAGCCCAGGGAAGGACCAGAAGCTCTTTCCAGTTTTGTGCCTACACAGGCAGAGCTTGCAGTTTGCCACATAACCCTACCATTGTTTTGGCTACAGGCTAAAGAGGCCACCAAGCAGAGCATCTACCACCCCCCTCATGCCGCTCGGAGACCTATTTTATGTATCTCAAAGGCCAGTTTTGATGTTTGTAAGGAAGCAGCAATTTATCTTTAAGGATAAATAAAACCAATAAATGTTCAGCTTCAGTATCCCTCAGCAAAGCATTTACTTTATCGTCACTGTGTCACGGCACTGGGCCAAAGAAACCCACTGAGAGAAGCAGGAGCTATTCACACCCTTCCAAGGCTAGTGAAAACAGCAGCTATCTGCACAGTAAGAAACATCCACAGCCCAGCCCACATTACGGATTTTTGCCAAAATGGATTTATCAGTCAGGGATGATGTGTGATTTGTGACCAGCAGGGATACCCCAAAAGCAAGCCTGATCTAGAAGTCAAGTTCCTTCATTTTCTAATAGAGCTTATATTAGAAATCAGGTAACAATAATTGCACTTTCTTTTATGTGCCTCCTACTCAGACCCTTAAGCTCCTAAAACTTCCTGTGAGAAGGAACTTCAATAGCATCTTAATAGATCTTGCTCCATATTTTTGCTGACGAGGCAGGCCCTGCTAACTGGAGCTTGGAAGCCGAGATGCTTTACTGCTGGAAATCCCTTAACACACAACACATATTACCCTTATCGTGTGGCCAGAGGGTATTTTGCAGTCTAGATAATTAACTTAATAAGGTCTTGAGAACAATGCTTTAACCAATCAAAAGAAAGGAGCTCCAATTTGGTGTGCAGCACGGTCTCCCCTGGGATAAGGTGGGAAAAACCCCAAACCTGTAAGACAGCAGTGAGCACTGATCTGCCTTGCAGGGCTGCTTACAGTGCACTCAAGTGCAGTATTAACATTTCAGGACTTTGACACATATCTAATTTCATCATAAATGATAGTTGGAACGTGACTTTTACCGTATCCTGGCCAACCTGATGATAGCATGACCACGGATCATCATGTTCTGTGTGAGAAAAGAGAATGGGGAAATACGAAGTGAAAGAAGAACATTTTTTTCTATTCTGAAACCAAATGCCCACACTAGGGACTGAATGCAGAACAACAGAGATGGTTCTGCTTATTCTCCTGATGAATTTAGCCTCTATCATACTGACAGCTCATTAAAGAGTATGGTTTGAAAACAGCTGTTTGTCCCAGCCTGCCCTGTCCCCACTCCCTGTTTGGCACGGCCACCCAAAGACCCGCTGGCTTCAGGGCCAGGCATTTGCAGCTCCTCTCACCATGAGCGAGGCTCCACACAGACAACACTCACAGAGAGCAATCTGCAGGCTCGGAGCTCTATCTAGACACGCAGGTTATATAAAATAATCCTCTGCATTTTTGAAGGTGGTGACCACTCACTACTGTCACTGCCTTCCAGCCACGACCAGCGCTCTCGGGGAGTCACCCACGTGCTCGGGACCTTTGGTGCTTCTTCCCACTTTGACTCCTCATGATTTGAAATATGCTTTTCATCTAAATTTATGCAGCATTTATTCTAATAATTATACCTGAAGGGTGAAAGGAAGCACAAAATGTATCAGCCTGGAGGGTTGGAGTGTTTTCCAGGAAGGTGGTAGGTAAGATATGAGCCGACACGAAGTTAGTGTGCTGTTGTAATCTTACGCTGACTATTTATAGAAGGGACTTGGAGAGACAAGCATAAAACCCCCTTAATCACATGGGCTGCCAACCCAGTTCTGAAAATCTGCTGTCAACTTGATCCCTGCTATGCTAAGGGAGCTTCTTTTTGAGGATGCTGGGCATGTTTGCTTGCTGTTATCTATGGTAAATCTTGTACAGTTGAAGCAGCACTTTGTGAAAACAGTGCAGCATTCCAGAAATAGCAAGTCTATTTTCTGCAGCACTCCATTAAAGTCCCCCAGGCCATCACTATTGCACACAGTACCTTTTGAACAATGAAACAAGTGAGATCTGCTCAGTTTTCCAACGAGCATTAATTACTTTCTATGTATTAAAATGCCTGCTTCTACTTCATAAGCCTACTTCACTGGTTGCATTTTCTTTTTTCTTTTTTTTTTTTTTTTTTACAACTAATGTATTTGAGCAAATCGGAGGCAGTCACCTCGCACATCCCTGCTTTTTCCCCTCATGGACTGTGCCCTCGGATGTCACAGCAAGCCCTCTGCCCCAGGGCATGGGTCAGCCAAGCTTCACAGCCTCCAGCCCAGGGCTGTCCTCACTCCACCCCTAGAAGCTGCAGCAGAAAACACTGCACCCAGGATAAACCAGTGAGTCCCACCAGAGCCCCAGAGCCTTTGGATCCCAATGCACTCCAAACGCACAGGCAGGGCAAACACAAGCCTGGACAACAGAACAAAGATGAATATTAATAGAGGTTGGCAGTAATGTTTGCTCAGATAAATAGATAAATTTATGTTTTAGGGCAGAAATCAGAGCTACCCGTATTTAGGAAACCAGACACCGCTTCTCTGCTTCTGAAAACTCAGCGTACTCATTTTAATTCAAAAGATATTGAGAAAAAATTACAACTTAAATTATTGTAGGATTCTAAAAGCCATTTTGTAAGTATCTGAAATTATCTTTGCGTAATGTCAAATTCTTATTAGAAGTAATAAAAATTATGATGATGAATCAACATTTTACACTAAATGTTCAAAGTTCAAAACTATTCTTTTTTTGTAGCCTTCCAAAAATTAGCACTAACAATTAAGACTTGCAGTAAAGTGTCCCAAAGCTATAGGGTAAGAAAAAATCATCATTAAAAAAAAAAATCTTCACACCTTTCAGGATGGCAGCTTGGCAGCTCAACTGAAAACAAGCTGTACTTAACTAATTTCCACATAGCCAAAAGGACAATATTCTCTGCAAAGCAAATATGTACTACAGCATGGTGGCTGGAGACACAAAACGTGCTTGTGGTTTGGTTTACTTCCAAGGTTTTTTGTTTTATTTTAACAAACAGCTGCAAGGTGTTTACTCTGAAAATTTAGCAAGGGCAAAATTCATTATTGGTATAAATTAGCACCACAGGTTTCGGTCATATTTTGCCTGTTTTCCTCCAGAAAAGAATTTTGAGCAAGTTATTTATACCCTATTAAAAAGCTCTTGCAGTGTGGGTGTCTGGCAGTCCCACTACACTGCTCTGCTAGCAATCAATGAGCCCAAGGGGTTTTCATCCAAGTCTCCCTGAACAGGGGCGATGTTTGGGAAAGGACATATTCAGATGCAGAAGTCAGTAAAACCTTTTTTGGCCTTTGGAAGAATCAATCTTCTGTTCCCCGCTGCAGTTCCCACTCATTTTTACCGAGTGACATTGCACCATCACCTTGAGTACTCTCCCGTTCCAGTTGCACCACAGAAATGTTCTTCCAGGCATTGTCTAACCAGACAAAGATTTTGTTGTTCAGATGAAAAAAAGTCAGAAAAAAGTCACCTATAGAGGGCCAGAGAAGAAAAAAATAGGATGAACACAGGACAAAGAAAAGGCTGGAAGTTAAGGCCCCAGCACTGCAGTCCTGCACCATGGTTGTCTGGGCTTTTTGGAGATTCTTGTGGCCTGTAAGAAGTCTGGAGGCACAGAGGTCTCCTTTACCACTTCCACTTCCCGGCTTCTCCCTACCCATTCCAAGGAGGCATACACAGAGGAGCACTCTGGGATCTCAGTTTCACACATGCTGCCCCAAGAGGATCCATTATTATTTTAGCAGCCTGAAGGGATAGGGTTTCTATCTTACCTTAATTTTGGGGGAAAGCAGCAATAACAGTTGGGACATTTAATCCCACTTAATCACAATGGGAACATTTAAAAGCCTTCCTCAACTCCACTGATTTTGAGTTATCTCATGGATGAAACTAACCTTTCCTTCAAAAGGGTGTTTCAAATATCTCCTTGCAGACTGTATTACAAGAGTTCAGCAGAGGTCATGTAACTTATGACTCCAAGCCAGGAGTTCTGGGCTACCAAAAATAGCCAGGACATGCTGCAGATCTCTGCAGAAACAGGTCATTTACTTCAAGCTGAAGTGCACATGAGAAACAATTGGTGCAGGCATCTCTAGAAATCCCTTCTGGACCATCATGTATGGCTGTAAGTGAGCCCATCTGCCAACCCCATCCTCTGAAGTTATAAGTTACAGAGGCTATAGATAGGCAAGAATAAGGCACTTGTGTGACTGTCCTTTTAACAGGGAAACATAGCATTTTCTAGGTGACTGCCTAGGTTTATTACCTGTCAGTCACTTCACACAATTATCCGGTAATACCAGGGGAGCTGCTCACAGTTTCTCTAAGTCTCATTGCCCAACAGTCATGCTATTTAGCCTCTGCTTTTCCCATTCTTCAAGAAGTAACTCAGCGAGGCTTTTCCCTCCCTCATGCAACTCGGGTAGAGCCTGCAGTTAGGCAACAGCGAGTTTTAAGAAAAACAAATGCATTCAAAATAGTGGAAGACTTCAAATGCCAACGCCATTACATTGTCATACCAAATGCCAGGTAAAACAAACCTGGAATCCACCAGCTCCTGCTCCCCAGTTGCCCTTTGTCAGGATAAAATTTGCTGATTGTAAACAAAGCAATCACATACAAAGTGACCTACAAGTAGCAGCAAGTACTGCCTTTAAAAAGATAAGCCCCTTCACCGCACTTTATCCTCCACAAGCTGCAGCTCTCACTGAAGCCGCTGCTGCCCGGCCTTGCCTGTAGCCCCACAACTGTGGGGTGCTGTGGGGTGAACTCCATAGAGCTCCGCCACAGACGTGAAGGGAAGATCTGCCCAGCTCTCATATTGGCTTATGTTTTTTAAGGAGCGCTCCCCTGTGAGGGACAACCAATATGGGTGCCCCATGGAAGACAAGATTGTCACTTCGCTGCACCTCTCTCAGCTGTAAAATAAAACACGTCTGGCTTTGGTTTGCCTCAAGGGCTTTAAACCATATTTTGATACTAGTACTACAGCACAGGAATTATCCTGTTACAGTCAAGAGATTACTTGATATGCCCACCACTGCCAGCTATTGCAAGTGTAATAACCCAGATTCTTTCTCAACAGCCAGCAGAGAAATTAGTTGGTACCACACACACCTGTCTGATCTCCTGTAACTAAACGCCTACACGCTCAACAAGTTTTTCACAGAGCTACTCCGGCAGGTTAGCCAGAGGTTTCTATTCCACCAGTGATCTGAGCGGGGGATAAAAGCTGTTAGAGGATTCCCCGTATCCCTGCACCTGATGGTAATGACTTTATGTAAGGGAGAAGCGGGCACAGGCCGGTTACCTGCAAAGGTCAGCAGACTGGAGAAGGGAGAAACAGAAGAGCAGAAGAGCCTTTCCCATGATGGCGATTTTCCCCATGTGTGTTTGAGCCTTTAATATACCAGAAGAGCTTGCCCATGTCTGATTAATGACCTCCTTGTAGAAATGCATGTCACACTTGATGCACCATCTACCGGGAAACCCATCCTGCTCTTGCACAGCAAAACAGAGAGGAATGAGCACGAGGTTGCTTAGTCGAAGGGGTTCAGCCACCACATGTGTTTCCAGAGGAGTTCTAGCAAATGAGATGCCTTGCGAAATACCAGACACGGTTTTACTATCAGAACAAAATGCAGAGGGAAGGAAGGTGGATGAAAACATCTCAGCTCTGCTTATTTATTCAGGTGAAGGTCTTTACCATTCTTTTCTGCATTTTCTAAATAACACTGCCAGGAAGACCTCGGATGCACCTGAGACACCGACTCCCAGTCGCAGTCCGCACAATGTGCAGGATCCCTATGGGGCACACCAAAATCCAAACTAGCACACTCACCCCACACACCACCACTTTCAGCTAGGGGACAGTACAGGACAGGCTGAACATGGATGTGTCAGTGGGTGATATGCAAAAATAAGCCTGGAAACAGACATAGATCTTTCCTCTCCTGGACCATTCATCTTCAGAGCCAGGCTTGCTCCCATGAATATAAGGACACTGCATGTCCTTCTCCATAGTGGCCCACCTTCAACTGCAGGAGGGAGAAGTCTCCACTCACTCCAACTACCCTCTGCTTTTGTAGTTACATCCCTCTTCTGGGAAGCAGATGAATTGCCTAAGGAGGCAAAGAGCTGAACCTGGGTGATCCATCAAAAGGACACCGACTTCAAGGCCAGCATAGTTCCATAAAGAGCAGTGGTGGTCTGTGGGGACCTGCCTATGGAGCAGGCTAGAAATGCCTCGCATAGTTTACACTGGGCTTGTTAGAATAGCACGAACCTTGATTGCAACATAGAACATGGTCTCTCCCTGCCAAAATACCCAGTGAGCCAGACTTCTTCCCACTTTAGCCCCAATAATTGCATGTTTGGAAGCCACTGCCCTGAACAGCTATTACAAAACACTCCAGAAACGTGGACTCGGCCAGAGGTTTAAAAGACAGCAACATTTACAACTGCTTTTGTGAGGGCCTTGCACTTGCCCAGGCAGGTTAAACAGTCTGTGGACTAGTGGATGAAGGTTTTTATGAAAGGGTTTCTTTCTCTCATGAGGATGAAGGTTCTCTTTCTCTCATGAAAGTGTTTAATTTTTTGACACAGACCTGCCCAGAGCTGCCGACAGTCATGCCATACTGGGATGTGCAAAAGCACAGCTCCAGGTGTTTGGGGAGCTCTTTGGTCAATAGGAGAGTGCCTAAAGACCAGGCGCACTTGGGAGGTCAGGCACCCACTGAGATGATGCTTTTTAAGTAATGATTTTAGGTTCAGGTACCTAAATTATTGACATATCTTGGCCTTAAGGCTTATTAACCTTTATTGGATCTAGCCCTGGGTACTCATGCACTTAAGACTCAGGCACAGAAGAAATCTAAAAACAGACTGTTACTTCCATGGTGTGATTAAAAACTCCTCAGCAGCAGTTCTGTGCACCATGAGGAAGGAATCGGACCAGGAGAAGCGATGCTGTATCAGCCAGGAGGAGAGTTCAATGCTGGCCCTTGTCAGAGGTGAGAGCACCAGAGGCTGCACATCAGCCTGCACATCATTAGAGGTTTTCTGCTTGTTTACACAAGATAAACGACCGCAAAGCAGTCCGAGCGAGTCAGTCTGTGATTTCCTCAGGTATGCCGCTACCCAAATTGCTTGGCCAGACTGTCATTTGGCAGAGACTTTATTGTCTAAAATCAGCGATACACAATGGTTGGACAACAGCTGCATTCTGCCAGACCTCAAGGCCTAATCCAAAAAGCCGCATGATGGGCTGAAGCCAAAAGCAGATGTGGACAGTGAGACATCTGGACAAGCAGAGCCCTGTGCTCATCCTGATGAGCACTGCCCCTCGCTGTCCTGCCTTAAAACTGTCACAATTCGGTCCAGAGGGGAATCGGCTTAGAGCACTAGTGTTAAACTATTAGTCATTTATTGTAAAATTAATCCCTCATTTAAACTCCAATCCCTCCAAAACCCTGCTTCCAAGCCTTCCTTCTTTCTCCCTCTAGTCCTTTTCTTTTCATAAAAAGGCAGCGTATCTCTGAGAGCTGCAGCTCATTTCGATCTCCAGATGTACAAACATCGCTATAAGCCAGTTTGTGTGTCATAAATGAAGAACTGATGGGTTTTATCAAAAACAAACATATGCACATATACACACACATGCTCACACACAAAACAAAACAGAGAAGGCACAGCGGGGGGACAGGAATGCCAATCTCTGAGTTAAAAGGCCATTTGAGGCCTCAGAAAGTTCACTTTGTTCCTTGTTAACAGTTAATAAAATTTTATCCCCAGCTATTACTATATAAAAATAACTTTTGTGTTCAAGCACATGGTTTAAGGAAACAATACTCCAGTGTCATAATTAGCTTAAATCAAGCATGAATTAAAAATACTATTAAAATGACAACTAGTACAATATAATCACAAGTTATTTTAATTATGTGCAATTCCATTAAAAAGGAAGAACAATTTGATGCAAAATAATGTTGGTGGTTTTTTTAATTCAATATTTTTCTAAAAATTCATGTTTCTTTACCTCACACAGGGAGACATGGCATACTGAAGGGAGAAATATGGGAAAATTCTCCACAATTTCTGCTATGCTAAAATATGCTAATCTGCAGATTAAGCATAAAATGTTAAAACATCAAAAATTCTCATGAAATGGAAAATCTCAGTAAAAACCCTGAGCAGAAGTGTCTAGGCTGATTTAAAACTAAAAATTAAACACAGAAGCAAAGAACTTTTCATTTGCTTTGTTGACTGGGTCTTTAGGACCAGGATTTTCCCTCCATCTTGATGACTAGAAACTTGATTTGTGATGAAACTGTGATTTTTGTAACTACGTGATTATATGAGCTGGAGCTCTATGGAAATAGCTATGAAATACCACAAATCAAGATAAAATGAGTGGTGTCTGTATTTAATCCCTCACATTGGGAAACTGTTTTGTGTGATTTTGCCCTTTTTCTTCCTTTCTTTCATAAAATGGCTCTTCTGTATTCTTGAGTGTATTGTGGTGTTTCAGCCAAAGGCCTGTAAGATAAAGAGTGGAGGACATGGGGCTGCCCCCAGGGTGCTGCCACTTTTGATTTTTACCTGGGTAAACCACTCTCATGATAGTGACAGCCCCTGTGCTTCCCAAAAAACCCATGAGCCCTGTGTCTTCAGAAAGACTGCCTTGCAAGGGCTCCCTTCCATGGTGTGCCTCTTCCTAAGGGTGAATGAAGGCATTTAAGAGCCTTCATCTCTTGTGACCACGCTATTAGGGTGGCTGAGGGCAGGGGCCACCACATGGTCACCACATGGGCCACCACAACACCCGACCACCACTTCTGCTTCAAATACTTAAATCATCTTACAGTAACCTTGTTACCCCACCTCCCTTTTGCAGCCTTCAAGGAAAACAACCCCCTCCCACCTAAATTGCGATACCTGCGTATGGAATGGAAGGAGCCTGGGGCAGTATCTGGCCATACTTCCTCCCATCCTGGTCTAGAGCCCATCTCTCCCCACATCACCACTGCCGGTGGTGTGCGACTGCTTCAGAGGCAAAACCCCACACTGACCATAGGTGTAAGGCATGCACAGAAATGGGCACGCATACACAAACAATATGGCAGCCTTTTGTCTTTCAAAGCCCCTCGGGTTTAGCCATGAGGTGTCATCTGTCTCACACCATCCCAGGTCTGTGCCCTGCAGTGGGGTGGCCCTCGGCCATGCCCTACATGCCACCAGCAGTGGCACCATCGATGGGCCAGGTTGTGTCAGCCCTGGCCAAGGGTCTTACTCTTCTGCCTGGCAGGTTTTGCTGTGGGGAGCGATGGGGACAAGCGCCCCGGTTGTGGGGTGGCCTCAGCCAGGTGGGTGCCATCCTCCCTTCACTCTGTAACACATGCCATCATGGTGCCCGGGAGGTCCATGATGGCCGAGGGGACAGCAGCTGCTCAGGGCGTACCTGCCTCACCCTGTGACAGCCGGTAAATAAAATGGCTGTGGGGTGCAACAGGGTGGCAGGCTCTCCCCCCTCCCTGTCCCCGTACCAAAGTGCTGAGCTTCACCAACCAAACGCGCCTCACGGAGATTATTTTGCTGGGTGAAATTATTTGCTGCCATGGCAACAAGTGAAGAATGAGCAAAACGATTACAACCAAAATACCTACTTAATAAGTTAGTCACTTGCAATGAACTTCTATTCCTTTCCTCCTCGCAATCGGATTTACCTGAAACACCAAATGCTTATCTCCCCTGTAAAAAGGAGACAGTTAAGGCCTTCTGGCAATTTACATTTATTAAAAGTCTTATTTTTGTCTTCATCCAGTCACATAGCTTGGATCATCCACATATCTTCTGACTAAAACCCTGAAAACACAATGTCCAAGGCTTTGGGAACACTCTGTATTTGACTAGTGCCAAGTGGAATGCATTACTAGATTACACATATGATCTTCGTTATCTGGGATATTTAGCATCTGGCACGGGACCCCTGGAAGATAACATGCCAGAATCACTTACTGTGCATTGGGAGAAGGAAGAGCAGCCTCTCGGTGAATGGCACAACAACGCTTCAATGTACAGAAGGGGAAAAAACACATCGGAGACTTGTGAAATCTTCATATTTTACCTCTAACTTTTTCAGCCATAAAAGTCACAAAATAAAATTGGGTGGGGGTCCTTTCTTTTAGGTCCTTTCTTTTCAGGTTCTTTAAAGACTTTTCATGAAACCTTTTTTAAATTACACTTTTTATTTTTTTTAAAACAGCCTCTGCTTCTAGCTTACATCAAAATAACATAATAAACATACTTCACACTGTAATAAAGAGTTGTTTTATTGCTAATATTTTAACACCTTTAGTGTGCAGAGACATATCTATAAATGGTCATGAAGACTCAGAAATTGTGAAATGATGTTAACAAGTTTAAGCATGTAAAAATACAACTTTCAAAGATCTGGTGAGATCTTTGTGCATGAGGAAAGGAGAAGCTGACAGTGACTGCAAAACAGAATTTGGTTGTCCCTTTGAAGTACCGGAGCTGTGAGCAGAAGTCCGCCAACACAGAATAGAAACTTGGTTGTTTGGGCTTTGTCACATGCTAAAATTGTTTTGAGGGGCATCAGAACAAAGGCTGAAAATTTGTCTAGAAACAAGTCCTTATTATTCTATATCAATTATTTTGAGATGACAAGACCTGATGCTTAAATCTAGGCCTCAGACATTTCTGTTTCAAGGTCATAATTTGCATTGCACTGAGGTATATCATTAAGTTGCGCAGTTTTCATTAAAGGACACCAAGAAAAAAGTAAGAGGAAAATTACAACTGCGGAACAGGTCCAGGGCCAAATATAACTAACCCGAATCCTTTGCTGTTTTCATACACATTAATGGAGTTAATAACCAAACATATTTTTCCTGCACCTGAATATCAGCCAAGAAAAATATCAAAAGCTTACTTTTCCAATGTATTTCTAGAATAACTTTGCTCAAAGTGCTTCCAAAGAGGACATCTGATGATGTGAAGCAGTCCTTACATGCCTATTCATCACTATGTTGTGAGGAAGGAGAAACTGCCCAGAAAAAAGGAAGATAAACAAGAATAGGAGGCAAGGAATGGTCTGCATATTTTCATCTCTTGGAAGTAAGGGCCCAAATTCCATTATAATACCTGTACTATTTACTATGTTCTCCTGCTGCCTGCAGTTACAGTCGAGTGAGGCAGGGATTACAGTGTGGTTGCACATCACACTGTGCCATACAGCCATCCCAGAATTCTTCTGTAACTCCTTTATGACATGGCATGGCAAGATTTATAAGGAAGGCTTAACTTTCATTAAACCAAATGTTATAGCTGGGGGAAAAAGAAGACACCCTTTTAAGCACACAAGAATTCCAGATTTGCTTCTCTTTCAGGAATGAAGAAGAGGACAATGGCACAAACAAGCTTCTTCCAGCCAGAACATCTCACCTCACTTACTTACATCCTCATGCCATCAGAGCCACAATAGTACCATTAAAAATCCTTAATCCTCTTAATGCTAAATAGCTTTCTCCAGATGTCAAAATGGGTTCTTTGAATAAATACCATCAATACATTTTAAAATGCCCCAAAGTAAGTCTGTCCAAAATGGGTGCCACGACGTTTTATGACAGTGCCCTGTATATAAACCAAGGACACCTGACACATAACATGGTATAAAAATACAAACTGACTTGTGCTTCTAAGTATTTCCTGCCCTTTTAAACTTTGCACTTGGTCATTAATTTCAACAAATGTTGAGGTGAGCCAGCTGCTGAGGTGAGAGGATTCGTATAAATCCCTCACAGATGTTTGCTAACTTCAGATAGGAACTTTATTATCTACAAGTCATTAATCAACCGTTAACAAGTAAGTGTTATGGAGTCCCAGTATTAAGGTTCACTGACAAAGGAGAATAATGGATTTTGCAGGCTGGCTGTGTCTACAAGAAAGGGAACTGAGAGCTGAGACAGGTCCGAGATAAAACATTTGGAGGAGATTAGAAAACATGAGAAGTCATTTTGTTGCTCTTCAGCTCGCCTTAAGAAAAAGCACTTCACAAGAGTTAAGCATTTACACAACAATCTGAGTGGAAGGTTCAAACTCATCCATCAGTTTGGTGATGAAGAGCAATGTGTCTTGCACAGCCCAGCAAGGAAGTCAGGCACAGGTGAGAATTACGGCTCCTGTGAAGAATAATAAACACCATCCGAAGTGTTAGCCTCTAACTGCTAGACACTGAAGCTACAAAATCACCTGTTCTGGACCTGAGGTCCTCAGACTTCACCCAATACCTCTCACTACAGCCACAGATTTCAGTTCAAACCAACAGGAGCTGCTAAATCGTTGTATGCCATAGGCAGGGGACAGACATGGCTGAGGCAGCATCCACCAAGTGTGCAAGCAGCAGGGTCCATCAGGTGGGCAAAGCACTGTCCTCACTGCAGAACACAGCAACATTCGCCTCTTCTTTGGCCCTCACCACCACAAAGTTTCTGCCAACGGGCCTTACAAAAAAATCCTTCCACACATCAGATCTGGAAACAATTCTGAGCTGGACTATACAAGCAAGACATATTTACACTTAAGAAAGCTTAAAATTCTTAGGTGACAATGTACACATTCAGTGTATATCCCAGCCAGTGGCTCTCCAGCAACATCCAAGTTCTGATACTTATGGAGCAGGCAATAAAACAAACCAAAAAAAAGTATAATTGAAGAAAAATATTCATGTCTGAACCCCAGCAGGCAAATAACAGAAACATCAAATATAGTTTATTTTCATAATATCAAGGAGCAAATCTTAAGACATTAAGACAAATCTCAAAGGGAACAAATTTTGGAGACATGGGCTTATAAACTGCAAGAAATCCTGAAGTCCAAGGCCTGAGAGATCCCATCTCTTGTCCCCTGTACTCTCCAGTTATTGCTACTCCCCATAGTAATAGTCCGTCTCTAATTTAACAACCTCAGTTTTGAATGTGTTATTTGTGCCCAAAAGGTTCATAATTATGAACACAGCTACAAATATAATGAAGAAATAATAGTGAATGAAGAATAAAGGTGCTACAGGCAATCTAAACAACTTCAGTATCCTCACAAAGGGGTTACAAATTGCCACTCATCTTGGCCTGAAAACAAAGTCAGAGAGAGGACACAGAAGAAGCTTTACAGACAGAACCAGAACACATGTTGCTGGCTCTTGGTCCTAGGCTCGGGCCACTAGACTACACAAAAAGGTGCAAATGCCGTTAGGAATTCATTTCTGAGTTTCCTCTTTTATGTCATAGCCAGCAAAAAGACCTGCAAGTAGTTTCAACTCATTTTCTTTTCCTATTTTGCAACTCTGATGTTTTCACAGAATACTTTCACAGGTTTCTGAAATACTGTGGAATTCTGCATGATGACAAATATGAAACCAGGTATTAGTTAGATCAAACACAAAGAACTTTCCAAAGCTCACATACAGATTACTTAACACACCACAGAGTAGGAAAAATTATTCCTTACAAAGCCATACTTTAATTTCCCTCAATAACGTTTCTTCATAAAGAGCTCTACGCAGCTGGAAGCATTAACAGCCTACCAGATGGTTCACTTCTCTATAAACACTTATGTTTTGTAAGTTTAAAGTCTAATGAACTGTAGTGCAGGAAGACCAAAGTTATGTATGCAGAGCAGTTCAAGTGGCAGGTCAGGGCTGGGGCTGGACAGGGGACCGGCTCCATAGAAACTCCCATTTCTATGGTAGCTTTACATTGGTGGAAAGGGGGAGGAGGAACGGCTGATCCTGGCAGAAGATGAAGACAAAAAAATGCTGAACATTTCACACCTACGTACACCCACGTACACAGCTGCTAATGCTGGATGGGAGAAGACTGTGACCACCAGATCTTGGTCCACAGCATTGTCGTAAACCTGTAGGTGCTTCCAGGGCCCCAGAGAGCCTCTACCATGCAAGTCCATGACAAAATCTTAGCTCAAATTAAACTGTACCCACAATAACCTCTCCTGAGTTATGCCTGGTGCTGCACAAGTGTACAAGGCAGAAAGCAGGAAGAACTCACCTTGAGACCGATCGAGATCTGTTAAGTGCTTTGACAAAGATCAAAGAGGGTGCAGACTGGCGTCTTTGGGCCAAACTCTTCATTTTCTGATTGGAAAGAGAAACAAAATGAAATCGCAGGTGAGATTCAGAGCAATATCTGCATGCACACAGAGAAGTCACATCCCAACTCCACATGGGAAAAAGGCTGATCGCCATCAGCAACCATGGAGAAGGAAAATGGTTGTAAAATATCACATATTGAGAAAAGCAGGAGCACAACCAGAAAGCCAGTGATAAAGAAATGCTGATCACTAGTGTCTACACCGATACCCGAATTAAACACCTAGAGACCTAGAGCTTGTTCTCAACCACTTTTTGTCCCTTAATAATCTATTGCACTTTGAATTTATCAAATATTCAGATGGTGGTTCAAATTTTAAATGCTTGATATGTTTCTGTGTCAGGTCTGACATCTACCATAAATTAAGGTTTGGAATCCAGCCACCTAACCCAACATGCTGCATCGGGCCACCTTTTCTTCCAAATCTTTAGATTCCTTTTCTACTAATTGAGCTGGAGCATTACGTCATGTCTCTCATTAGTCAATAATGACATTTTTTGTCATTCACAATTATGTATGGGACAAAGTAGGAAAGTGAGAGACAGGACAGTTCTTATCACAAAAACTAGGAAGGGAATGGGGACAAAGACAGAGAATGCAGCAGCAAAAAAAAAAAGACAAAGCACAGGGAAGAGATGAAAATGTCAGTAGCTATCAAGGGAGCATGGATTCCCATTGAGTGAGGTTGAATACTACAATAAAAATACTGAGTAAGTAAACAACGCTGGTTTCCCCAGAGGTAGAAATTTTCAAACATGCCCACAGGAGATAAAAGCACCCATTTCCCTGAACAGAAAAGTGTTCATCATTGTATCTAACCCCCCCTGCAACCAGAAGCAGGACTAGGAGTCCTGGCCCTAACTTTGGAGCTGCTCTCTAGAACCGTTTGTGCAGCCTGATGCTGAGGTGCATGACCTCTCCTCTCTCTAACCCTCCACCAGAAGGGTGGTTGTTACCTTATTTAGCTCAAATATTTTTCATAATAAACTGGTGAACAAAAGGGCTGGGGTTGAACTCCTCCCGAGGCCCTGACAGGGCAGTTTCCAGTGATGGAGCGGTCCCTTACACCACTTATAGCCTACAAACAGGTGAACCTTTGACAGTCATGAAGTCTCTGTTCTCAGCTAATCCCAAAGCAAGACTTTCTTTCTTTATACTAAAAATAAGCACTGAGAACCATGAACAGATATGTCAGGGAACAACTGATTCTTCTGCCGATGCAAGTGCTGAATGTGGCACACATTTTGTTTGGGCAGGTGCACAGCGTGCTCCCCTCGGAGGAATTAAACTCTGCAGTACCGCGGGCTTTACTTGCTTTTGACAAGTGTTATTTCTTCTACTCACTGCAGTGCATTTGTTATTGTGTCATTTTTTTGGTTCCCCCTTTATTTATGTAGAGCACGCTTGTTTGTTTTGTCAGATGCTCAGTTACAGCTATTGTGCTGCAATTGTTATAAATTCAAATGTGTAACTTCAATTCACCTTCAAAAATTATCCCCTCCTCCCTCTTTCTTTCATCAAAAAAATAACCTTCTCAAGACAGATAAATTAAGCCTGGGAACATTTAGATGTCTATCTCATCAGAATAGGTTAATAACAACAGAGATGCCAGTTTTTGTTAGTTTTGAGGGGGGAAAAAAAAGAAAATACTAATTTTTTCTAGTGAATGAAATCCATTTGTCTTACTGCTAGCAAATTTGAGAAACTGTTAGCATTTTTAAAAGTAGCATATCTACAAATAGGAAAGCAAAAAGAGACCTGTATAACAATGCAGTCTAACATCACACAGAAGAGAAGCTACAAATTTCCCCCAACCAGCATTTTTTGTAGGAGTTTATATAAAGCATCAACTCCCAATTGGAAATTTACTGCAAGTGTGATTATTGGGCAGGTGGCTTTCAGGGGGTGTTAAAACTAGAGCATCTCAGCTCCTCTGACTGCAGTGGAGGATTGGTTGTCTTAAATACTTTGGCTTCTCAGGTCTGAAAAGGAAGCTAGTGAAAAAATGCAGCATTTTAAAACTTCTCTCAATTATGGCAATTTTTTTCATCCTTGGGTTGGCAGCACTGAATAGTGCCTGTGGCAGTGAGATTCCCATCTTGACTTAAATATCTGAGGACCAAAGTAAAGATTAAGACTACAGAAAGTTTAATATGAGATCAAATGACTGGCAGAGAGTCAGAGAACAGTTCAGGTTGGAGGGGATCCCAGGAGGCCTCTGGTCCAGCTTCTCTGGACCTGCTAAGAGCAGGACCCATTGGAGCAAGCTCCTCCAAACAACCACCACCAGACCAGGACTGTGTTATCTCCGAGGATGAGATTCCACAGCCTCTCTGGGCAACCTTTTAATACGTCTATTAAGCAAAGCTTAACAAAAAAAACCCCAAAAAACCAAACAAAACAAAAAAAGAGCCTTCAAACATAAAAAAGATCACTGATGAAATTTGGAAAAGAAAATTTTCACAGCAACAGTGAAGTGAGTCAGGTCAGCTGTATGCAAATAAAAACACTACACAGATACACTGCCTACAGACAGAAAGGGAGGGTTTGTTTTTATTTTGCTACATACAGAGTTTGAGAAAATAAAATAAGTGACCATCATGATAACTTTAATTGATTTACTTTGAGAAGGAAGTGGACTAATTCATTTTTGGCTAAGTTGGGCCCAGATGCCTGCTCTCCTCAGTTCACACGTGCGAAGATGTCACCCTGGCAATGTGGAGAAGAGGAGATGCATCCTGGACAGCTGTAGCCAGAACAGATGTTTGGGAGCACAAGGAGATGAAATGACCAATTATCTAAGCATGGGACACAGAGGAGCATTTCTCAACACGTGTCCCACATCATAACCTCCCATTTTTTCATGTAAATATTAGAAAGGTCAACACAGAGAGGAATCCTCATACTTGCTGGCTGAGTCACACCCATGTGAAATGTATCATAAAATCAGTGTCCATAATGAATGTTTACACTGTGCCAGATGCAAAGATGATAATCTTTTTATCGGTCAGGACAAACTAGAGTTATTTTTGCCTTCCTCACGTTCAAAAGCTTGAGTTCCTGCCCCCGCTCCCCTCCAATTCAGGTTTAACTTCATACTTTCTGCATTTCTGGTGGTGGTTGTCTCAGCTACATTTTTAACAGAAACAGAAATATTTTTTTTTCTTTTCAGTTGTTGGACTGGTGGTACGTGTTAGTATTTGGCTAGTTTCTCATCTGGTATAAACAGACATAGGGCTATAGATTTCAAAAGAATTCATTTACACCAGATAATGATCAGACACACACTCTGAAAAACTATTTTGTAAACCATGATGGTAGGCGGTTTATGAGCAGCTCAGCCCACCATGCCGAGGACAGTAACCCTGCAAACCATCACTGAAAATATGCTGCCTCTCCTCAGGAATCATAACCCCCATGGATTGAAGGATTATAGTAAAACTTTCACAAGCATCTCACAAGTCATCAGCTGGAAGAAAAATTTCCGACTGCCAGTATTCAACTAGTTTTGCCTTGCAGTTGAAATGGATAATGGTATTATATGGAATTTATGTACATTAATATTGCCAAGTTATGACAGGCTGGAGAACTGGGCTCAAGTAAATCACATGAAG
>BJBW01004478.1:0-38262 GCA_004320125.1 Scolopax mira
CCAAGTGCCAGGTCCTGCACTTGGGCCACCATAACCCCATGCACCACTACAGGCTTGGGGAAGTGTGGCTGGAGCTGCCTGGCAGAAAAAGACCTGGGGGTTCTAATTGACAAGTGGCTGAATATGAGCCAGCAGTGTACCCAGGTGGCCAAGAAAGCTAATGGCATCCTGGCTTGTATTAGAAGTAGTGTCACCAGCAGAAGTAGGGAGGTTATTGTCCCCCTTTATTCAGCACTGGTGAGGCCTCAAGTATTGTGTCCAATTCTGGGCACCTCAATACAAGAGAGACATCAAGGTGCTGGAGTGAGTGCAGAGGAGGAAACGAAGATGGTGAGGGGCCTGGAGAACAAATCTTATGAAGAGTGGTTGAAGTAGCTGGGGCTGTTTAGTTTGATGGAGAGGAGGCTGAGAGGAGACCTCATCACTCTCTACAACTACTTGAAAGGACATTGCAGAGAGTTTGGGGCTGGTCTCTTCTCACAGGTCATTAGTGACAACGAGAGGGAATGGCTTCAAGCTACAGCAGGGTATGTTTAGACTGAACATTAGGAAAGAATTTTTCACAAAAAGAGCGGTAGATCATTGGAATAGGCTGCCCAAGGAGGTATCACAGGTAAACACATCCCTGGATGTGTTTAAGAGTCGTTTAGATGTGGTGTTGGGGAATATAGTGTAGAGAAGAACTTTATGTAGAGTATGGTAGATGACTGGACCCCAAGGTTCTTTTCCAACCGAAATGATTCTATGATTCTATATGTATATATATATGAGAATACATGGAATACTTCAATTTGAATTCAGAAGTTTTTAGATGTGCTATTTCATTACCATGATATAGGCTGAGAAAGACTTCTGTTTAGCAAACAAATGATTTTATAAAGTTGATCTAAGTCTTGAGAGATCAAAAAGAGATAGATTTTTAACTACCCATGAGATCCTTATTTTTATCAGTTACTTAAATTCAACTTAAAAGTAAAATCTAAAGCATACATAACTCTTCAGAAGCCACTATAATAATTCACTAGAAAATATATTTATTGGGAGCAGTCATTTTCTCCTAAGAATTCAACATGCAGCATTTGTATTTGTGATTGAGCTTCTGTTAGACAATAAAATGCTTACTGGAGTAGGGGTGGCTAGGGGTAAATCTCACTAGTCAGTGCAAAGCAGGTGTTTTTTTAGCCACTGACTTCCAAAAATCCTTCCTCACAAGTATGCTGAGCACTGGCTGGAAATTGTGTTTGAGTTGACAGATCTCTTCCTGGCACTGGAGGGACGGGAACAAGAAACATTCCCATTTCACCAGCCTTGGTTTTCCCCTCCTTGCTGAACAACTTAGAAACGGGACAGGGGAACTCTAGGATAAATAAAACTTTCTACTTCCTGAAGCAAATACTCTAATCATTATGAAATTACATAAAGACTACTTTACATGTATAAAATATGTAAGTTTATAATCACAACCACCACACTTTCTTAACAGTGGTCTCATTTTGAAGGGGATTGTGATACACTGTTATAGTTGTGGATATCACATGGGAAGGCTGGGAATAGTCTTGGCTCAGATGCTCAGGAGAGAAGGTAAAGTGCACTTAAATTTTATTTTTATTTTTTCTGTCTTTCTCAGCCTATGGGGATAGTAGAGAAAGGCCATATGAGCAAAATAACAGCTCTGATAATGAATAGCGACTCTGGCAAAGTATTTACTTTCTCTAGTATCCTGTGTCCAGCAGTGAGCAGCAGATGTTTCTGAATGTGCCATCTGACTATGGAGCCCAAGACATGCAGATAGACCTACCCATCATGAATCCATCAGGGCTACCCTACTTAGTTGCTTAATTCTCAACTTCAGGTACCATTACGGCCAAGTATCTAAAACATAGAAGTTGCAGTACTCGACCAGTAAGTGCCTGAATCTCTAATTGCCTAGCCCTGGGATGTAACTGTTGGGGGATATTTTATCCTTAACAAGTATTCACAGACAAGAAAAGATTTATGCTTCACAAAACAGCCTCTTCCTCATGAAAGAAAAAAGCTGCAGGGCAAAAATGTACTACTTCTTTGCAATCTTACAAAGTGTGATTTTTCTGCAGGTGATAACTTTTGGCAGAGCTGTAGCCACTGCATACCCTGCAGAAATACTTCCCTAGACAAAGCTCAAGCTTTTTACTGCTTGAATCGGTCTCTGTTTTGCCTTCTTTATCTTTTACTGTAAATAGATACTTAAATGTGCTTTATCCATACCTCTAATATTCCCCAACATTATGATCTTTGGAGAGTCTCATTAGATGGTAAAAAAAAAGAGTACCATACATCACATCATACTTTAAAGGAGATTTAAATTTCCCTTGTAATTTTCACTGAGAGAAGAATGCTTAACAGCACTGGTATGAAAATTATGCCTATCTATTTTTTGTAATGATTAGTCACCACAAAAAATTGTTTATAGGGTGAATCATAATGGGCCTTTCCCTTCTCTATTCTTATTTCAACATTAGTGTAAGCATAATGGTTCTAATTTCTGAAACACTTGTGGTGTTTTTCTATGCCTCTCCTACTGTTTATTTTCAAGCCTTTGTATATTTACTGTAAAATAATAAAATTAAATATAGTAAACCCTGTTTTAAAACGCTATTCTCACAGCATTCTGAATAAATACTCTGAATCACATGCAGCATTTTACAATTCGGTAAGAGATGAAAAACAATAAAACTGATAAGAAAGCTAGGACTCTAAGAACATTTTGTTTGTTACAGTCCATCATGATGGTATTTAGTACATTGATGTTACTGAGTTTTAAAGGAGTGACATTTTTATCCAGGCAGTGAGTTTCAGTCAATTTATGCTAGCAAATTTTTCTGCCTTCTTAAACAGGAATGAAAGTTTGAATGTAAGCCCTGACTAAAGTATATCAAACACAACACACTGCAGATTGAGTCTGCTGCAGGGAAATAGAAGATCTAAATTGTAACAAAACGGGATCAATTTCACCAGTTATCAGAAAGAAAAGTTACTTTCTGAAACAAAAATGGAAAAAAAAAAAGGAGGAGAGAGAGAAGAGATCACTCTGATAATTCCTTTCTTTCCGAAACTGTCATTGGGGTCTTGGATAAAGGCTACAGCTCTATCCAAAGGATAGTCCATGGCAGTTCTCTGTTTCACAGACACTTTTTCTTTATGTTCTACAACATTATGTATGAAAATCAACTAAGGAAAGAAAAAGAATGAGGTAAAAATATTGTACTGCTGCATATGTCACAGGATAATTATTTAGAAAAACATGGTAAATTACTCTGAAATTTTAGCATCAACTCTCTCCTCAAGATAAGAACAATTGTATTTTGGAAGACATTTTTATAAGACATTAGTTAGTAACATCAGATTTGAAAGAGAATGGCAACATGACTTATGTTTTCCTGTAGGTGACCCTTTCCCCAAGATTGATTCTCAGCTTCTGTAAGACAATCAATTAGCTTAAAACATGTTATATGTGATAACATAAAGAGCCCTGTATACAGGTGTGACTATGAAGTGAATGCAATTAAAATATTAGATTATTTTTAGATTATTTTTATGCAAAACAAGAAGGGAAATTAATGATAGAAAGCTGACTGGTTTGTTTTGTTTTGTTAATAGGATTTGCCTCAGTTTTTATCTGAGACCAAACACCCCTTTAAATATATATTTACTGAATTACACATTTAACTGAGGAAAACATTAAATGAAACATTTATTGGAATAATATGCATATTTTGGAAATGGAAGTAGAAAGCTAAAGGGACTGTTTCTGTTTACATTGTTGCTGTTGATGACAATTGCACACATTTATCACACTTAAAGATTAAGGGAAGGGGATAATTTCTTTTACATATAAATAAATACATCCGTAAATACATAAATAAATAAGCAATAGATTTATAACCGAATATGCAAATATATAGAATTTTCTTAGACCTATCCTCACATCTCTGTACTAATACCGCTGTCATAAAGTTTGCTCACAAACTATTGAGTGTTTGAGGGCAAACATACAACAGCAATCATAGTGAAAATAGATAGACTTCTAGTTCTTTTTACATATACATCTGCATACACACAAATACATACAAATGTATACGTGTATATATATATGTGGCATTCAACGTCCCATTGAAAACAAGGATGGTTTAAGTATTACCTTCAGAATAGTCTCTTAACAGGCCTGATCTCACACTCTCAGACATGACATTGACTTGCACTGAGACCAGAGAAAGTGCCAGACACCCTCTGTACTGAAAGGCTAGTTCAAGTCCCACTTGCAAGGGCCTGCTGCAGCCCACACAAACCTGTTCCTCATGTTTTTACTTTATCATTAGTCACAAAGCTACAGCATGTATCAGAGCAAGATGGTAAATATTAATACTAAAATGCCTGATAATCACATAAACCCATCCACAAATAAACTAGTATTAATGGGCAAAATATAAATAATTTAATTAAATTGATAAAAAAATTAAAAATACTACTAGTAGTATTCATAACCATTTAAAAAAAGTTGATCTGGAAAAGATTTCTTAAAAGTATGTTTTGGAGATAGCAGACAGTTTATATAGTATAGAAATATATATAGTATAGTATAGTATATATTGTATAATAAAAAAGCATAATCTAAGAAATTGTAAGCAAATTCTTGTTTACAGGAAAAACATGGTGACTTCTTGCAATTAACAATGAAGAACTTTGAAAAATGTTTTAAAAAC
Organism: Scolopax mira; assembly: GCA_004320125.1. Lineage (NCBI taxonomy): Eukaryota > Metazoa > Chordata > Aves > Charadriiformes > Scolopacidae > Scolopax > Scolopax mira. The sequence continues at coordinate 4,740 of BJBW01004478.1, forward strand.
ATCTGAAATTAGCACATAAATGTTCAATAGATAAGAGAAGTGACCATTAAAAGAATGCTAGTATATGAACTGCAGGAAGCTACAGTAGGTGTCTGAAGCAGTTGATTATTTTCAAAAGAACAAAGAGAATGTGAGGGGCTGTTAATAAGTCTTTTGAGAGAGCTGGACTTGAGCCACATAGTGCTTGGTCTGCAAATACTATGTTTAAAAATCAATCCTTTGCTTCACAGGAAGCCAATGTACTTTTGTCAAAATTAGGGCAACATGAACATCTGTCTTGGAGCCAGTTAACCATCTCACTGCTTGTACTTTTCTGGCTTTAGCTTTCTTCTCAGAAGAGGAGAATGAAATTATAAGCATCTGCAAAAACCCAAAGGTTAATACATTTACAGCAATGTGACTATAACACGTTTGCAGGATCTCAAAGCAGAAGCTGAAGCCTGAACAAAGTTAGAAGGAATCGAAAATGCTGAGGATAAATGAGAAAAGAATAACATGGGATGTCATTTCACATCTTAAAAGTAACCTTTTAAATTATTTCAAATATGTTTTCAGGAAGCACTAACTACATGATGTTGATGATAGAATTTAACTTGTAATCTCTGCTTTCAGTTAGATTTTCTTCCATACGTAGGTTTTAAGAGAAAGTGTTTTGGTTTTTCTTTTTTTTTATAGACATATATTAATACTGGGGGGGGGGGGGGGGGAAAGAGACGAAAAAAAAAGTAAAGGTGTTCCTACCAGGAATACTTTTTTTGCTTTCGATATATTTCTATAAAAAATTATTATTATCCAAAGGATGAAACACCCACTACTACAATCATTGTTCAGTGGATGATTCTTTGCTCTTTCCAGAGAAACTCATGTGTGGATACAGAAACTTGTATAAGTAAGCATGATCAAGTTCAGATCTGTCTCCTGGAGTGCTGGAGACCACCTGCCCAAATATTTGCATTTGATAGGCAAGTCATCATTCTCTCCAACGGCATTTCTGCTTCCTTCCCTGAGACAGGATTTTACCCTAGTTATTTACAGAACCATTTTGATGCCATGTAAAAAAAAAAGAAAATATATATATATATATCAGATTACAGTGTAATTTAAAAGAGAGAGAGATGCAAGTGGAATATTTCTACAGCAAAGCTGTAGTCACACTTGGGACTGAAAAAGGCTGGAAGGCTGCTCCCCGAACCTCACCCTGTTAACAGGTCTCAAAACCCTAAATACTTCATCCTCAGTGGAGCTGACCCACTGGATGATGAATATTGTGTAATACAATAGACATCCAAAGGGAAGAGAAGCGACACTTCATCTACAAAACCACATCACATTCTTATGCAGCACTGCCTGGCACAAACCACAGTTTCAATAAGCCCTACCACACCTACCAAAGGCATGCTTAGTTCCTCGTGCCTCATCCTTTATAAACCACAGCAATTTACACACTTGGAACTACATCTGTTAAGGACCTTTCAATGCAGATGGCAATACTAGGTGGCAGGTTTCATCTTGGGATAGAAAAAAAAATAGTATCTCAAGCTCTTAAGAGAAAATAACCACACTTTAAGAATAAAGTTCTTGTGAGGGGCAGGGGACACCAAAACAAAGCAACAAAAACACAGTAACCTGGAATAAAAGAGATCTAATGCAGAAGAAATATAACTACCGGCTGACTCGGCTGCCCCCTGAAGCTAAGAATAGCCAGATAAAATAACTTTTTGGATGTGCGAATTCAAGATTAATCTAATGATCGTTTTCAAATTCATTTCCTGTTTGTTGCTATTAAGTAGATGGATTCTTGTTCTTTTTTGAAGAACGTGAGGACAATAATGAAAATGAACGTGGATTTTGCTAGTTTGCATGACTCTTTCCTCTTACTGGAGGGACTGAATTGCAAACAGTGCACTGAAAACCATCAAGCTCCATTTCTTTCCATAATCACCTGTTAAAGAAACCTTTACAGCACACTGATCACGGATCTTTCTCACCTGGATATTGCTTTCTGCTCTCTTTCTTATACACCAACTCTTCTTGAGTAATAAAGATAGCCAATGAGAGGAGGAAGGTGAAAATACAGATCCCTTGACTGCTTCAATACAATTGTGTTGTCTTACAATAAGGTGCAGTATTTCCATTTCTTCCCTATGTGGTAGCTCGTTAATCACTTTAGAGTAATCTTTGTCAGTTAAAATTTGTCATTATATCGCACCTTATGGGAGAGTCCCAGAACTCTATAACTTGGTGCATTAAAGGTCAATAACAAAAGATATTAATTTTTCCTGTACACTTCACACAAATAAAAGGCACTTTAATAAGCAGAGAAGGCAATAAATAAGACTGAAAGGAATGTGATTATGACAACTTGCTATGGAATATTAAATAATGTAGCATTGGTATAATTAAGGATCAGAGATAGGGATACATCAAAATAACTTATGCTAATTATTTCATTTGAGAGTTAAGAAATATTGCATATGTATCTAAACCCATATTTGTGTCCTTATTTACATATTTATAGCATTTTAACTATACTAAGACAATGGCTATTTCCATTTTGCTCCTTACAGAGCCTCCCTGCAGTGCTAATCAAATCCTGACATCTGACTCTAACACTAAGAGTTTTAAGATAATTAAGCACTTTAACCTAATGAACTTGCATTTTAATTTACTGTATTTGTTTAGGGGAAACCCAGGAGACTAGTAATAAGATATGGAATTTTATACACATTTATACTGAATGTTCAGATTAAGCCCAGGTCAAGAGTAACACAAATCTGAAACTTCATCTTAAAGTTGTAGCCCAGCAAAGCAATGGCAAAGTATATTACATGAGGTACATTTTTTCTTGCTCTGATAAAATGCATTATTTGTTTCAATAGTTTTTTTGCATATAGCTCCCCAAACTAAAAAATCCACTGCAATTGACTTTAATTGATGTTCTCAGCAGGCCAAATATTGAATGGAAATGGAGCCTGCATAAGAATTTTATGACTCTGTCTGTGCCAGAAAAAGGATAAGGCACGCAGTTGAAATAGTAAAGAGAAGCTTGCAACTGCTGGTGCTGTGTATTTGGATATCAGCCCCAATGCCTGTTTCATCAGTACTACATTCCTTTACACAAAATGATATTGACAAGAACTAGAGGCAGGCCTCTGGTATGCTCAAATCCATGCTGGTGGACACAGTTATAAGGTAAAGAGTTACACAGGGAAATGTATTATGTGCTTATTCACAGCAAGCCTTACCAATGGAAGGGGGTATAAGATGGCCGTTTCCTCAGCTTCATAAAAGTTTACCTTTCCAAGAGGAAAACCGCTTCCAGGAAAGAGACTGCTATGCCATCCATGCCTAACTTTTTTTTTTTCTTTTTTTCACACCACATACCAGAAAAAGTTTTAAGAATTAATTTATTCCTCTGTTCCACTGAAGTAAAACAAGACTATTGAAAAGGAAGATAAGCTACTATCTGCTTTCCAAAACAATTACTGCTGTGTATATGATTCAGAGAGAGGAGTTAAACCTTAATCTTGTACCTCATGGAGGTGCCTTCTAATCAGCAGAATTTGATTATTTCCAGGACAAACACTTTTGAAATGTCCTCTTTGGAGCACATTTTTGTTTTATGGTTGTTTGGGTTTCTTTAATAATAACATATTGTTTCTCGTTGTGACTCCAGCTGTGTAATACAGCAATGTGTAAGAGACTAAGGCTGAAGTCATTGTGGCTGTGGGATGGGATGATTTCTGTGGGGCAGAATGTCTACATTGCTGAACACCCAACAGCCTAACAGGGGGAGTACTCCCCTGGGCTATGGAAGACTGGTTTAAGTTACTGTTCTCCTTCTGCATGGGCTTGTTGGCAGGTGATGTACCACTGATAATATGGCTACAAAGACACCAAATTATGATGCATAGAAAATGCAGCTTCTAAGGACTCAAAAATAAGGGGCTATGATCCCTAAGCATCATAGCAGTTCTCTTCCTGCTTTTCTGATTTCCTGATTTCCCGTTTTCCCTTACATTTTCAAAACTTTCATCACCAATGAAAGATTTGTGAATTTCTGTATTTGTCAGATAAAACTGTCAAGCAATTTCCTAATTTTCTTTGATAGAATTTTTTAAAAAAAAAACCACACAAGTGTTGTAGAGTCTGTAAAGAAAATAGTGACACAAACATAAACTGACAACTCTGAATGTGGAGTTTCTCCTCCAGTAGCACACTACATAGTCAGGGGTCAGAAACAGTAGGAAGCAGAAGCAATCTTACCAATAGGCGACCACACAGCAAACACTGGGGAGAACCCAAATAATCAGGGATGTGGCTCTGCTTGCATTCAAATCAAATAAGCTGATGATACGATATGATTTTCTCATTCATTTGCTGCAATACATTTTTCTTTGTTAATTTTGGATGAAAACTTTGTAATACTAGAAATAGCTTCAGAAGAAAAATGTTGAAAAGAGTCTTTTTCATTCTGTTTTGTTAGATGATAGAAAATAAATAAAATATAATGAATCTTTAAAGTAGTTCATAGTACTAAGTTTCTTTACAGTTCTGAGAGGAGACTCATATATTTCATTCTTAATTTTCTAACATTCTTTATTATATTCTAAAAGATTAATATACACTCTGGCACTTTTATATATTTGTGCTCAATATATGAGAACAGTTTGGGTTGTTTCATTAAGTCTGTCATTCACAGCTAAGCCTGGGTACAAGTCTGATGCTAAACACTCCCTTAAGTTTTGAAAATAATGAGCAGAAAGTTCTACAAAATTATTCACAAAAGCAACAGCAATGTGGCAAACTAACCACAGAAAAATAAAATATTTCTACATATAACTTAATAAGATAACATTAACTGTTTTTTCTTATTGTTAACACAATCACTGAGGGCTCGGTAGAATTCTGTCTTGCTGAGATCACTACAAAGAGCCAAAGGCTTCTGATAAGAGCACTTACGCGGATTATCCATTTATACTGTAGCTCAAATAGGTTATCTAGTAGAAATATAATCAAAGAGCCCTCCAGATTGAGTTTCTTGCAGATTTAGCTAAGCTGATATTTTCCCAAGTTTTAACTCCTATTTTTTCTGATGTAATCTCAGCATTCTGGTCTCTGGATTGCCACCCACCATCATGACTGTCACTAGCTTGCAAGGCTAACCCAAGAATACCCAATCTAAAGTGCATGTGAAAAACTGATTTTAAGAATCACACATCAATACATGCATCCATAAAATATACATTAATTTTAGAAAAAAAAAAATTACAATTTCTCTGGTCATATACTGAAAATTTTACAACATTTTTTTCCTGATGTTTCTTATTAAAAATACAAAATGGTTTCAAGCTAAATATGAAAAATTCCATCCAATTTAATTTATGGAAAAAAATATATATTATAGAGTAAGTGATTGTGTTACTGGCATTTTGTATTTATGTCTATATGTGTGTGCACACATACACATATATATAATTTTTTATTTAGTTTTAAAATTGTAAAAAATTTAAGTTTTAAAATGTAATTCATTATGTCACCTCTAGTCAAAATATGCTTTTTTGTGACAAATCATTTATTCTGTACTTAATTTTACATTAAACATTGAATTAAGACAAGTCAGTTGTATACATTATCAGAATAGTACACACTAATTTCTGGCACACTGTAGTGAAGGTAACATTTAAAATGCGGAGGAAAGTATTTAATTAACTTCTTATAGATTAATGATGTGGCAAACAGTTTTTTGTTTCTATTTGATGGTGATCCCATGAAACCATTAGAGGTCCAGCTCCAACTATTAGTCACAATTCAGTGGAAACAGAGCTCAAAAAAAAGCCAAATGCAACACATCCTTGTGTCATGCTGCACTGAAGAACTGATGAAATATTAATGACTCAGGCTCCACATGCAAAATGTAACAAAAAAGAAAGTCAGAATAAGAAAAAAAAGCACAGCAGGGGTGCTGTATATTAACATCAACAAGACACTTTGAAAGGATAAAGCAAAATGCAGCAACCCTAGCCCCACATGTTTATGATTTTAAGACTCTTGTCACAGCTAATAGCATGCCCACAGCAGGATACACCAAAATTAAAGGTAAAAGCTCTCCTAAGGGTTGAAGAGAAGACGCAATAGTGCCAAAACGGTCACTGAAAAAGCCATTTAAGTTGTTTGTTTTTTTTTTTTGAGATTGAGGTAGAGAGAGTGAGCTCAAAACAGAACTAGATTCATTACAAAGGTTCATTTACTATTATTTTTTCCTATATGACTCCTGAAAGCCTTTGACTATTATCTGACGTTGCAGAAATTTGCCACAATGTAGACATTTGGTCACTCATACATGTATGCTGACTCTTAACTGATACCGAAACGAGCAATGTTCTGCAAGTGACACTGGCCTCCCCACCTCAAGGGTTGTTTTGAATGAAATACTTGAGGAATCTATGAAGACTCACTGTAAAAAAAACCCAACAAACAACAAAACAAAAACAATAAAAAAGGTAACACAGTGCTTGTAAAAATATTCGCATACAATAGAAATTTTACGCATCTTTAAGTTGCTGAATGTTTCAAAAATGTTCTCCCATAGCAAACTAAAATGAGCAAACAAAAAACAAAAATAAATAATTTGTACCTCAGCTTTCTCCTCCAAATCTCCTCCTCGCAGATGACGCCAAGCTGGAGTTAGGTTGATGGTTGGACTAGATGACATTTAAAGTCCCTTCCAACCTAGACAATTCTATGATTCTATGAAATGTGCTTCTGAAACAAAATATTTCAAGGTCAGGTTAATATCAATCTCACTTTGATTTCATTTATTATGTACTCTGGCTATTACACCATCTTGGATTTTCTGCAGCCTTCAAAGTCAGGAAAAACCTTCAAAATATCTTTAGAAGATACCCTTCATTTTGTTAACTTCATTGGAAATTTTGTTAAATATTGCATAACTATTGTACTAAGTAATGGGTTTATATCATATTTTTTTCAAATATCAGACTTGCTGAATCCTTAGTAGTAAGTATACAATAAGTATAGCCCCATTGAGGCCAACATCTTACTTCTTGTGACCGTCACAAGAAGTGTTTCTCAGATGGCTTGAGTAACATATTCAAATTAGATGCAAGTCTATCTTAAATTGTACTTAGATCCTAAAATAACTTATGCACCTAAAAGATTTCAACCTTTCGACATCATCAGCTGGATAGCCACACTCAAAGGTTTGTGGTCAATGGTTCCATGTCCAATTGGCAGCCAGTGACAAGTGGTATTCCCCAGGAGTCCGTACTGGGACCGGTGCTGTTCAACATCTTTGTTGGAGACATGGACAGTGAGGATACTTGCGGGACACCTGAGGGACATTTGCACTCTCTGCAAGTTTGACAATGACACCAACTTGGTGGTGCGGTCAACACACTGGAGAGAGGGGATGCCATCCAAAGAAACCTGGACAGGCTTGAGAGGTGGGCTTGTGTAAATCACATGAAGTTTAACCAAGCCAAATGCAGGGTCCTGCACCGGGGACATGGCAATTCCAGGCACAAATACAAGTTGGGTGGAGAATGGCTGGAAAGAGGCCCTGAGGAGAAGGACGTGGGGGTGTTGGTGGATGAGAAGACTAACATGAGCTGGCAATGCGCACTGTCAGCCCAGAAAGCCAGTCGTGTCCTGGGCTATATCAAGAGAAGTGTGGCCAGCAGGTCTTGGGAGGTGATTCTACGCCCTACTCTGTGCTTGTGAGACCCCACCTGGAGTACTGTGTCGAACTTTGGAGTCCTCAACACAGGAAGGACATGGATCTGTTGGAACAGGTCCAGCGGAGGGCCACGAAGATGATCAGAGGGATGGAGCACCTCCCCTATGAAGACAGGCTGAGAGAGCTGGGGTTGTTCAGCCTGGAGAAGAGAAGACTCTGGGGAAACCTTATAGCAGCCTTCCAGTATCTGTAGAAGGGAGCCTATAAGAGAGCCGAAGAGGGGCTCTTTGTCAGGAAGTATAGTGACAGGACAAGGGGCAATGGTTTTAAATTGGAAGAGGGGAGATTTAGATTAGATACCAGAACGAAATTCTTTCCTGTGAGGGTGTTGAGGCACTGGAATAGGTTGCCCAGGGAAGTTGTGGAAGCCCCATCCTTTGAAGTGTTCAAGGCTGGATGTGGCTTTGAACAACCTGGTCTAGTGGGAGGTGTCTCTGCCCGGATGATCTTTAAGATCCCTTCCAATCCAAACCATTCTATGATTCTATGATCAGGATTTTCAGTAAGCTATGTTACCCATTATCTATGAATCTGCTCTCTAACAAAAATCTATGGCAGATTTTCCTGTATATGATAATCAACTGGCGAATTAGATGAACCATTGTGTTTTTCCAGAAACAGAGTTTTACATGAAAATTAAATTACTCCCTCTCTTAAATACTGATCTCAGTTTTACAAAACTCCATTAAGTCAGCTTTATAACCAGACATTATTAAAATATGGCCATCAGTTCTCATCTGTATATCTTTACATAAAGGAGCAATAAATAGAAACAATTTCAGTCTGGAATTACTGCTGGCACTCATTGCTGCTCAGATCTTTACTTATTGGGAAAGTCCAGCTACAGTGGTCGCCAGTGCTATGAGCAGTGGCATTCATGCAGACACCATTTTACACAAAACACATATTTTGAATTCACCTTGTAGTGAATAAAGTGTACAAAATTTATCATTAATATAAAGAAGGAAAAAAGCAGACATGGGTAGCACCTGTGCCTTTGTTAAATTATCCATTGGTTTAACCAAAATCTGGAAGGCAAAAAAAAAAGTCTGCCTAGGTTATGTTTCAGTTTCAAATTAGATTTATTCAAACAGACAGATGTTGACCTCACCAAGATATAGACCAGGCACTTATACCTATCACAGAATTCATTATTGGAAGAGGAAAGGAGAGAACTTTCTCAACTGTATATAAATATATATGTATTTTACTATCAATCTAAGCGGCAGAATTTCATTTTTATCTAATATTTTCTTTCTTTTCATTGTGATTTTTTTATCATACAGAGCTTTCAAATATGCATAAAGAAGAAAGAAACAAGACAGATAAATAATATATTTTCATATTTTTTCCATTGTGTGACTTCATATTGGCTGCTAAAGTCTAAAATAGTAAGGGTGAGAGTAAAGTAATATTTGAAGTGGAAAAGTAATATTTGAGGAAGATCTTGGAATGTCCAGTTAAATTGCAGACAGCAGTGAAATTCTTTTTCTCTGATACCAGGCTCAATCTTCCTGTTTAGTAATAGGTGATTATGAAGCCTTGCTGCATCTCTTACTAGATTGATTTTTGTTACAAATACATGAATGAAATGAGAGCTTTCAAAAGAGGGAAAGGATATCAGCTAGAGATCAGCAAAAAATCATTACAATCCCCTTTTTCTCTAAATTGAAATTCTTCTACAAACAGCACACCAAAGGCCTCTGCCATTTGACCTCCACCCTATCTGTCAATACTAAAACATTTAGATATTAAGCCAAAGCCTGGAGATTTTGCAGGCTTCTTGTATCCCAATAGATGCAATTTTTTTCACACTTCCTAATGAGAGGCCTGTACTTTTTATTGACCTGACAGCATGGGCCTACATGACTTGTGTGAGTTCATCTCAGTGTTCTTTGGTCATGGTGGCAGTCACCCCACCACTGGGCTGACATGATGTCTGTTTCTGGCAGTTTCTGGATTTGAGACACTGTCTTGCTGAAACCTCTTGTCCCCTGTCCTGCTGAACATTTGGGGCCAGGAGGAGAGTGCAAGGTTGATCTTCATACCGGAGGAAAAGGGGTGGGTATTAGCAAGTTTTTGCCTAAGAATTCAAATTGTATTGTCAAAGAGGTTCTTCTGTATTAATTAGATAATTTGGCTGCAGGCATTAGTAGCATTGAAACTGGACTGAAAAGAACTATCTGGGGTTTTTTCATGGAGCTCTTAAGATTTTAATTAGACTTCAAATAAATTCTTATCTACACATATAAAGTATGTTCTGTTTTGCCATAGCAAGGCTGTCAATCTAACTTCCTTTCCTACTTTTCAATTTTTCATGGTAGAGGTATTTAGCATCATATACTATTGTACTGCTCTGTTCCCTCTGTCTTTTTGCAAATGTCAATTTTCATTTCTGCTTAGAAGACGGAGAAAGCAATTCTCTATCAGCTCATACAAGACAATTGTCCTACTAGTGCTTATAAAAATAGGAGTAACTGAAGATAACTTAAAAAAATTAATAAAAGATTGCATTAGTTACACATTTTTACAACTACATGACTTTTTCCAAGTCCTTTGGTTTTGATTTTATATTTTTAAAAGGAAAATTGGGCCTGTGATATGAATCTCATATCGTAGGGAAAGGCAAACAGATTTGAGAAATTTACTGAAAGATTCACTTGTAATTACACCTATTATAAAGAAAGAAAATTATACCAAATGTGTTAATCCTGAAAAATAAATAGCTTCTTTCAACTAATTTGCAATGCTTAAGATGCTCACCAGAAAAAAAAAACAAAAAACCAACAACCAAAAAACCCAAACAAACAAACAATAAAATACCACCACCACCACCACAAATCAAAGATAATTAACTCAATTGTAGAATTTATCCAGAATTTGACTCATTACTTTGGATCTGACTGGTGGTAAAATAATAAGCCACTTATAAATATATCACAGCACAAATCTAGGTGGTGAATGAGATTTTGTGATACTTTACTCTCACAGGTAGTGCAGACAGTGAGTCTGAGTGCTCTGAAATGGAACAGATTCTGTGAAACCAAAATTCTACTGTTTTTCTTTGGCAAAGATTTTAGATTCTTTTCCCCCAAACTTTGTCATAAAGTTACAACTTTTACAAACATATAAAGTAAAATACATGTTTTTAACTAAATATTACCCAAATTGTTCTCTCTTTCTTACTATACACTAAATTAATGCATTGTGCTCCTCATATTAAAATTACATATACATCTAAGAACACCTGCAAAGAAATTATCCTTTTTATAAAAAATTCCATGAACAGAAAACAGTAGATAAATTCTTATTTTAGGTGTTTCTTTATTCACTGTTTCACAACTACATTTAAATGTAAGTTGATTATGAATCTAAGTAGTTGCTTAACAGTTCAATAATCATCATGTGTTTATATGATTGGTTTCTAAGTATCAAAATGGTAAAATAATAAACACTACACCTACAAATCTCTCATTTTTTTAGGGTGTAGAGCCCTCTCAGGTTCATATTGCCATCTGGAATATGGGAAATTTCACAGACAACAGATTAATCAAGGTTATACAGCTGACAATGGTGCAATTAACCGGTAAGACAGATAAGAGATACGTTACTATGAGATACTAAATGCCTCAGAGGTATTGGCAAATTCTGAAGCCTGAAATAAACAAAAGAATGTCTCATCATTACTATATTTTATAAAATAGAGGTTATGTTAAGAAAAACCTCTTCTTAACTGCTTAAGAAAAAACACAGAACTTTTTATGTAAGGCAAATACTTAGTGTTTTCCATTGGAGGAGTACTGAAAATTTAAAAAGTAATACTTTTACTAACACAAAAAAAAATGAGAAATTAAATTGAGTGTGCAAAGTACGTTCTTCATTTTAACTCATAAAAGCTATCATATCTTTGGTTTTGTTTAATAGCTATTTGTTAAAATACACATTTAAATACTCCGCCTGAGTATGTGACTGTACTTAGGAGTGACCAAGACACCAACTTTTAGTGGTGAATTGTCACAGTGGGGTATCATAAGTAATATTTCTGAAGTCAACAGAAGTTTGTTTTCATTTGTTTTCTCCCCAAACTAAGAATGAAATGTTTCCTCAATTGCAGTTATTGTCTAAAATTGGACATTTCAGTAGAGTAAATACATTTTATTGTATCACCAAACAGGCACATCTTGAAAAATACTAATTAATTTGTAACATCTAAAAGTTTTCAGTATGGAAGTCCTATGTAGTAACTGCATCTTGAAACAAGCGTACACATGTTGCAGCTCAGGTTCTGTGATCTTACCTGGGAGCCTCAGCAAACTTTCACTGCAGAAAATAGGATTATATATCAATGGAAACACAGTAATCCTGTTTATCATATTACCTATTCACACACTCCAGCTCCACGCACAGAGAATACCTTCACTAGTCAGTACTGTCGCTTTGAACAAAGACCACTAAATAAATCTAAGAAGGAGCTAGTTAAGAAATGGTAATCTGGGCATCCCCAGTTGCTAATAACACGAAAATCCATATACAGTTGACAGGTATTCCACTGATACAGCTTGCTTTCTTTAAGCCGAGCCCCCATGTGCAATTTCTACTGCCTGCCTTTGTTATTGTTGCACTTCAAATGCTAAAAGGATCATGATTGATGCTGCCCTATATTGCTTTTATGTACATATTTATTGAAACGTGTACATGAAATGTTACTGCTAATAAGTCATAGTTTATGCAAGAAGTGTGCAGTGATGCCTGCTTTCTAGCTGCCAAGGGAGTGACTTACCTTGATTGAAAAGGTTCCAGCACGAGAGCTTCTTAGAAGACTTGGTGTGATAAACCATGGCTCATCTCTCATTGTGTTTGGATCAATAGGAACTGAAAATACAATCCCAAGTTTACATGAAATAAAGCAATAATTTAAAAAAAAACTGCCTCTAAAACGAGAGCTTCGGTTTTATCTTGTGTTCTCCTTTTCACCTCAGCTATTTATCCCCACCTTCTTTAATAAAGTCTTGACACTTAAATAAGCTATTGGATGAAAACTTTTTTTTTTTCCTTTAGTTTTATTTTAATAAATCATTAGTTCTTTGCCCCAATTCATTATACATAAACAAAACCAGTAGAAATGCGCAGTCATTTTCAATTATACCTCAGGCTTTGGCCAGACAAGGTAGTCCCAGACACCCTTGGGAACAAACAGATCTCTGTCAGGCTCCATGGTGGAGGGTGCGATGGCAAAACAATCTATCGGCCACATCAAGGTTGAATGAGTAGAAAACAGATTCATTTGTCTCTTTGAACTCCTGTCTACAGAACAAAGAGCATGCTAGCACGTTCTGTTTTTGTTGGGTTTGTGGGTTTTTTTAGGTAATTTGCATTTTTTCCAGTATCAAAGCAACTTTTTCCTCTCATGTCACAATACAAAAAGGCTGATCATCTTGAGACATTATATGTGTGAGATGAAATATATAGTTCACAAAGTATTATTTTAATAATTCATTCTTGGGTGCTCAAAGGGAAGCCATGCTTGAAAATTTCCTTTTCTTTCATGCCTGTCAGTATAAAGTAGGTAACATTACAAGGAAGAAAAGCAACTGTTGGGTGGGCTCTCCTGAGTACCAAAAGCAAGTTTTTTTCTTGTTTATATCAGAAATTAACCTGGAGTCCACCAGAAACAGATAAACCACATTTGCAAACAGACCTAAGTGGCTGGTCTGTCCCCAGTGTCAGATCACAGGTTGGAGCTCACACCCGCAGCCATGAACTGCTGGTAGGATCTGTGCAATTAAATGCCAAATGACACCTGTACCCCTTTCTCATTCTGGAGGCAATGCACCAGGGCAGCTCGGAGGCACCTGAGGACCTCTTGGCCCAAGAGTGACTCCCTAATAAAAGCTGAAGAAGGGCAGACATCATCCCACGTGGATGCCGTGCCAGCCGGTGTTGCTGGCACCAGAGTCTGGAGCCACGTCAGAGAGTTTCTAGTTAGAAATGTTAATGGCAGATTATGACCCACAGTCTTCCTCATGAATGCTGCTGCTGCTAACGTGGTGTAAGTGTTATAAAACCTGCTCCTCACAGGGCAGCAAAGGAGGAAAGCAACAAAACAAAAGAGGCTTTAGATGCTTGTTTCCTAGGTAGACAGACCATTGTTGACCGTATTTGGGAGGTATTTTGCAGAAGGCAAAAGGAGAAAAAACGGAGAAACAGCTGTAGTTTTTATTGCAGCAGTTCACAGTCCGGCTGAATGTGGTAAATAAGGAATTTTAAACGAAAGACTAATAAGCAGAAAGGCTGGCGACATAAAAAAGAACAGTTTATCAGCACAGCTTCCTCTCTGAGCTGTGGCTCTATCTTGGCAACAAGAAGAAACTGTAAAATAAAATAAGAATTGTAGCCTAGAACACGAGATCACTTTTTAAAACATTTATAGAGAAATGTTTAATTTTTAAATGTGTAGGTCTTAGGTTACTGAAAAAAATACAGCAACATACAAAATTAGCAGATAAGGTATAAAAATGACTTTCAGTGAATGGCTCTCTAGAAAATAGTGTATGGTGGTGACTAAGAAGTAGCTTTCCACAGCAGTACTTTACAGCTCATCAGAGAGCTTTATTATTATCAGTTATAAAAAAAAAATCTAATTTTTTTTATGTTATTATACATTCACATAAACTTACCAGTCAGATTTTTATTTTCTACAAAATTTATGCCTTTTCTTATGAATATCTTACATTCCTGGGACCACTTAAATAACAATCAGAAAATATACATGCTAGACATGCAAGGTAATTAATCTAAGACGCAATGTATGTAAAAAACCAATCAAACAAAAATCCAACCACAACCCAAACCCATGACATTACATTAAATCAGTGTGTGCAAAAACCAAACAGGAGAGAAAATACTAATTTGGGACCCATGTTAGAGTCTATAAGTTTACAGTCTATATAAGTCTATCTAAGTCTAAACTACAGTCTATAGAAAGACTTCCTTTGACTTCAGTGGTCAGATATCTAATAGTGAGAATAGTGGCAATCTTATTCTGAGTGTTCCATTCAAAACTATTTCATTAAATTGAAATTAAGAAAAATCACAAGGCATTATCGAAAACTCTTGTATTTAAGACAGACAAATTTTTCACAAATACTTTAGCTATTAAAAATATACATTATATATTTTTATTTTTATATATTATATATTATTTAGCTATTTTTATATATATATATATATATATATAAAGGTATTTAATAGTAAAGGGTCCAATTAAGCTGCCTGACCCGTTATAGAAAACAGATGGTTTCCAAGATCTGCAAGTGCAGTCTAATTCCATGGATTTTTGCCAGTAGTGAGAGAAAGGAAAAATTCCAACTTGGACCAAGCAAAGTCATTTAAGTCCTCTACGTTTACTGGGTTTGCATATTTGTCCCTGATTTACTACAAATCTCCACATTTGGAGGAGATTTTGCCTGTTTCAGGAACTGTAAGCCAGAAAAATATGGCTTTAAAGTGCATACATGTTAAATCTGAAACTACCTGGTATTTTAAACATCTTCATCAGTCAGAAAAAAAACGGCCATATAAATTTGAATTATTTGCAAGTTACTGAGACTGAATTAATTTTCCTGCTGAACAGGGAGAGCAAAATCAGGCATGTGCAATCATCATGAGGCAAAATCTCCAACAAAGATCTGGTATTCCTCAAGAAAATGTTAATTTGGCCTGTTCAGTTCCAGTAATGGAAGTAGAAAAGTTGTCCTATTTGATTGAAACAAAATATCAAACTAAAAAATATAATCTGTTGTCAGTTTTTACTGTTTGGAAATTTATTTTAATATATACAAGTATACATAGAATCATAGAATCGTTTGAGTTGGAAGGGACCTTAAAGATCATCATAAATACTTCAAAGAATGCACTGAGATTAAATTTATGGCTAGGACCTAGAGGCTCCTACTTTAGGTAAAAAATAATTGTTCTTAGCACAAATGTCCTTATATCCTGCATAAATTAAATAAATACATAAATAAGTACATTTTTTTATGGTACTGAAAAGTATTCCCAAATGAATGGCTGTTTTCCACTGAAATATGGGAACCAACATGGAATTAAACACAAGAGTACAGGGCAGAATTATGTCAGCAGAGTGTAGGAGTATTTTCTCCTACTAGTACCAACTCACAAGGTAATAATTGGTCATCAGTGCTTATGGAGACCAAGAGCCTCCAGGGGAAGCAGCTGAAATGGTATGAAATTATTTTGACTTCTCTTTCTCTGGGCAGCCTACAAGTTTCTAGTATTTAAATGAATTACTAACCTGTGCAAACTGTTATATTGTCAAATTCATCGGGCAACTGATACAGATGCCTGCCCTTCCCTACTCATAAGTATTTGTAAAGTCCATTCTTAGTCTGACACAGAGTGACATTTGTGGTAACAAGGCAGTGTCCCAAGTGCCTTTGATAGTATGAAGTATCTTTGTACTTTAAGGAGGCATAAGTAAACCATCCCGTATTTCAGACTTTTTGAAGTGATGACCAGTCCTGGTGGTTTTTCACACTGACCACCACAGCAGAGAGATTGCAATACATTCATTTTAACATAGATTGAAGTAGTGAAACTGCAGCCTTGGTTCTGCAGTTTTCACTCAGAGCAGAGCTCCTTGTACACTCCATCTACATCCCCACCAACTTCCACAGGGGCTATGACAGGGACAGCAAGGCCAGACTCTTCCTCTTCTGATAAAGCTTTCAATCTTGGGCAATGAAACTGCACTGCTAAACTCTATATTACAGACCACGACTCATTGATTATAAAGTGCCACAACACCTAAGAAACCATAGTTTTGCTTTATCTAGGGTATCTATTCTGGCCGTAAGTTTGTGCATTGGTATACACAGTATCTGTTTTTTTAATGCAAAAGACTTTTGTAAAATTAAATAGACACCCATTTGCAATAAGTAGGTAAAAAAAAATGCATCCGTAACACTTCTTAATTAGCAATAATGACATGTTTAAAGATAAGCTTTCCAAGTTACGTATTATGGCTTTGAGAAATAGCCTATATGCTTTTGTTGTGATTTAACCCCATCTGGCAGCTCAGCCTCACCCAGCTGCTCACTCACTCACTCACCCCCCCAGTGGGATGGGGAAGAGAAATGGAAGGGTAAAAGTGAGAAAACTCATGAGTTGAGATGAAGACAGTTAAAAATGTAAAGCAAAAGCTGTGCATGCAAGCAGAGCAAGATAAGGAATTCATTCACTGCTTCCCACTGGCAGGCAGGTGTTCAGCCATCCCCAGGAGAGCAGAGGTCCATCAAGCCCAGCAGTTAGTTGGGAAGACAGACACCATCACTCCCAGTGTGCCCCTTTCCTCATTTTTCCCCAGCTTTTATTGCTGAGCATGACTTCATATGGTCTGGGATATCCCTTCGGTCAGTTGGGGTCAGCTGTCCCATCTGCTTCTCCTCCCAGCTTCTTGTGCTCCTCAAGTCTTCTCACTGGTGGGGCAGGGTGAGGAGCAGAAAAGGCATTGGTGCTGTGCAAGTGCTGTTCAGCAATAGCTAAAACCCCTGTGTCATCGACACTGCTTCCAACACAGATTCAAAACATAGCACCATACAAGCCACTATGAAGAAATTTAGCTCTATCCCAGTAAAAAAGAGTTCAAAAAAAAAGTAATTCTAATAATTAACATCTACCTTCTTAACTGTAATGAAATTTATTTTTCCTTATAATGACAGCATGACTGACAACAAGAAGTTTACAGAAAAATAGACAAGGAAATTAAATCCAAAAGTTATGTTAAACATAATTAATGTTGTGACATAAACTGACAAAAGCCAGGAAATTGAAAACTAAGGTTGACACTCTATCTATAATGCTCTCTGTTTTCCCATGACATGACTTAAAGCCAGAGTTACAGCTTTAACTTTAAATTTCCTGTCTTTTGTCAGTTTGTGTCACAACCTTCATGTTATTTAAACATAGGTTTTGTGCATTTAATTGTATAGGACACTTTTTACTGCTGTTTCACATTTCAATGAACTAGCTTTTAAAAAGTTTTATATTTTAAAAATATTTTGGGAAAACAACCAACCTGTATGAGTTTGAAGTTGTCCAAGTCTTGCATTTTAGCTTCACTACATATTTTCTTCAAATGAAAGTCAGCAGAATATCTTAATTTTCTAATAAATTGCAAACCCAAATATTTTCTGTTGTCAAACACAGCTATTTCATTTATAAACTACATGTGAACAAATCAAATCTTCAGGGAAAAATAGTAAAGACTGAAACCATTTTTCTTTATCATCATAAGTATTTATTGTATATGTGGATCTGTCTCACATTAATAATTTTATTTTCTGGGGAATGGAAAAAAGATGATAGTAACTGTCTCTGTGGAGTTCAACATATGACTGTAAATGTTATCCATTGGCCTCAGATTACTTGTCTAAAAAGATATTAACTTTCAGGCAAAACTTACTGCTGTTACATCATTTCAAAGTTGCAAAAGAAGAGAAAATGTGCTTCTAAATAACATCAGAATTTTCAAAGCACTGCAAAAAATCAAGGATATTATAATATATTCTATACTGTTCAAAGAACAGACAAAGCAAGACCAAATTAATTCCTAACATATATCTTACTCCTTTTAACTTAATATTTTATTCCAAAGGCTTACATTTTTCTCAGCTCTTTGTAGATATTAGGTCAACACATGGGGATGATAATTTAAAAGAATATATCTTTGTCAAGCTACATTACAGACTGTATTTAAAGTTGTTTTGTACTGGTATATATATTTTCTAATAAAAACTCATAAAGATTTTAAGTCTACTGTGAAAACCTATTCTTTATTTACTGGCAAAATATTACAAAAGTAAAGTAACAAAGTAATAATATTGGCTGAGTAAGAGAAGAAAACCAGCAGAAGACATTTTATTATTTCTAATTCAGCCAGTCAGTAGACAGTAAAGTGTATATTAGAAATCTCTTCCTGCAAGCTAGTACCATTACATACAAGGAAGCTAAACTATTTCATATGTGATTAAAGGGATACATTTATTCAGTGAATTCATTGGAATTACACCAAGAATCTTCCTTTGGGAATAATTTTACCTGGTGGTGCAGATCATTCTCTGGTATAAATTCCCCAGGCTACTTTGACTTGATTTATGACAGCTGGGAATGAGGCCCATTATTCCTAAAGAGCAAAATTTTTGTTCCTCAAGAAGAACTGTCACGATGAAAAGTAAGGGAGTCTTAATTGTAGAACTTGATAAACACGTATTTTTTCTAAATTTATTTATATAGTCAATCCTTTTAAAATATTTTCTGAAGGCCAAAAGAATGTTATACATATTTTACAATACAGTCTACTAGATACAATATAGTGAAATAAATGTATATATTTCCTGAGGGGAAAAAAGTTCTTTGACCTTAAAGAAAGGACCTTAAAGAAAATTCATTCCCATGAAATCTCTACATAGTCCAAAAGACTCATCCATACAAGACATGTCTAATAAGCAGACAAGTCTAATAACATGGTCCAAGGTTTACTTCTGCAGAACACACCTAGATGCAAAGATGAGCCTCTCTGTATCTCATCACATTACCCAAATGAACTTACATATCATTTGGCCTGAGCTTAACTCCTGGCTGATGAATTCCAGGACAATTTATACTCTCTGAAGACGATCGTGTGTATAGTAAATGAAGCAATAAATTAAGAACACAATTAAACTGCACTGTCTCTGAGCTGATTTGAGTTCACATCATAAACTCAGTATTCCAACATACCAGTGGCCTTGGGGGAAGAATTCACCTGGCCAACATAAACACCAAAATCTGCCTTTCTAGGCTGCCTGTAGCATAAATGGAAAAATATAAACATTAGTAGTTCTCCTCACGCAGAGTAATTGTCAAAAACAAGTTAGCTGTCTAACTAAAAGTGGTAGCTTGTCTTTCTTGACTTAAAGGCAGGTCAAGGTGCCAAGCTCAGATGGAGATGACACGAATCCTACCTTAAGTAACTGAAACTGTACTTTTTTTTTCGAATGTCACTAATTCAAATTCAAATATGCAGACTTTTTTTGAGTGTTTACCTCATTCATTTGTTTTGTCTTCCAAAGTCCTAGCCTTTGATCCATACCACAGGAAGACTCTGACTCCTTATCTGTTGCTCCTATGGCATTTTAAGTGCTACCATTGTGGAAAGTGATATGGGAATGGATTAGACAAATGTTTCATTTCAAATACAAGCTGCAGTGTATGTGAAACATGCTTTCTCCAGTTTGAAGCAGAATTACCTTTGAATTTATATTAAGGATATAACTGATATGTAAAATGTATGCCTTTTCTTCCTGTATGCCATCATTGGATAACCTGTTCTTTTACCATTTCTACAAGTCTTGCATATGCAGTAAAGATTTTTTGGCAATAGTTTAGAGACTTCCTCCCCCACAACTTCTTACAAACTCCATCTGGTCAGAATGAAAGAATCTAAGTTGAACAGTACATCAAATCCCCAAGTGATATCTTACTAAATCCATTGTTTCTCGTAATGTTTTAAAGAATTATGTTTGAGTAAGGAAATTGAAGGCTTAGTAATATATTGATAATTAACACAGCAGATGTTTTGTAAGTCTTGGCTGCAATACAATTTCTTTCTGAAAAGAAAATAAGTATATTAAGCAACAATAAAGACATTTTAGTAGCATTATTTTAGGAGTATTTTAAATAGTTTAGCCTTATAAATGGCTTATTTCATCTCAGAAATGAAAATATTTAGCAGTCCTCACAATCTGGTCTTTATATTTTTTATTTTTGTCTTATTTCATTTAAGTTCAAAATTAATCCATATTTTCTTTGATTTATTGGGTAACATTGTAAGAAAGGCAAGACAGTAACCTCAGGCAAACCATATGTAGTGAACAGGTTCCAGAGACATTTTATTGCTTTCTATCAGTGGTAGGTTAGCACTGGCAGCCTTCCTTCTGAATAGGTTACAACTGCTATCAGATACATCTGTTCAGCATTTTACTGAAAAGAGAATGTAATGCCAAAACGATGCTAAACTTGGATTGCCCACTTCCTAAGATTACTGCTCTCAAAAAGTTCACATAAAGTTTTTCTCTCTGTAATTTTAACATCTGACAAACAAAGTCTGAAGCAATATTTTTATTTCATACATTATCCATAAACTTCTGCAGAAAATGCAACTATAATTAGTATAATCACTGTCATCTGCCAGCAGAGAAAATAGTTCCAGAAATAATTTATGCTGAGTGTTTTATTTTGGGGGGTTTGTTGTTGTTGTTTTATCTTAATGTAGAAAGTCTACATTGATATGCTCTCACCTTGCCTGTTAGAGCTTTGTAGGCAACTGTTTATCATGGAGAAATAGTTTAGATTTTATATCAATCGTTTTAATGATTTTCAATAGCATTTTTAGAGGGATTTTATCCTACAACCTACAATCTTTATAGCATCCTTCCGCTCTCTGTTTCTATAGAATAAGCCCATACAGCCTTATAAAGTACATCCCAAACAGTCTTCAGACGCTGAGATTGAAAAAAATATTACTAATCAGACAATCACCACATTGAAGTTAATCTCACTGCATTTATTTTCCTGAATGTTAATGTCTTCCCAACTGTATAGATGACCATGACAAGAAGGGACTACTCTGAGGTGTAATGGGTGAAGCCTGTAACTTTAAATTGAACTTTAAAGGTGAACGCTGTAGCATCTCTTTCCACTCCTTCTGCCCACTCAGTGGCACAACAGAAAAGTACTGGGTCTTGTAGTCATGACTCAAATAATCTGTAGACTAATAACTAGTATCCACATTAATTTTCTCAAAACTGACTTTGTGAAGCACAGGTAAATGTTTCTTTTTAAAATGATGTGGGTACTCACTGTTGTGGTACAACACCTCCATTCCAAACATTCAGCTGTAGTTTATACTAAATGTGTTCACAATTCACATACATGCTCAGGCTCACCACTGGCCACAGCTGGGGACATGGAGCTGTGGCAGATTTGCAACAGTCTGGCCTCAGCTACTGGTAATGCCCTGCACAAGGCAAATCACAAAATCCTGTTTAATCATGTGAGTTCTGTAGCCTTCGCAGTTTTCTTGCAGGCGACAAGTCTCGGTGTTATTTTTGACCTATCTTTAGGCAGGGCTTCATCATTGTGCCCAAAATGAGAGATAACAAACAAAAAATAACTGAAGAATGATCAGAGCAATAATTTTATATTTCTGCCTTAATCTTATGTCCAAACACAAGTGAACTGGTGACTGAAGTATGTGGAAAATTACATGAAGCAAGCTAAGGTTGATTCATTTTTCAAGACATGATGCACAAGTTTTAGCAGTGTTCCCAATGTTAAATTTAACACCTCAGGACAGGTAGCTTCACTCATTTTTATGAAGATGAGAGAAGATTTTTATGTTCCTATCTCCATCAGAGGCTGAACGTGGCACTAACATTTTTTATCTCTTATTATTCCTCTGTCACAGGTTTTCCAGGAAGGGCGGGAAATATATGCCCTGGCATGAAATAACAAATTTATATGTGACTATAGATATTTCTTATTACTTCCATTTTTATTAGTCAAGAATGTGAGGTTACATGAAGGCAAATTTTTTTGACTTTCAGAGATACAAGAATTATTATGATAACAATTGCTCTTGTAAGTGCAACTTTCTTTCTTCCTATGAAAATTTCCAGCTCCCTCTGTTTTAGAGAAAATATTTTTTGGTGATCCAAAGATTCAACAGTTCCATGACATCTCCAATTAAGAACAAACCCTTCACAAAAATGTCCTGCCAGCCCAGATGTGTATGTGCGATGATGTCTGTCTGCTGGAGCAGCTGATAGTTTCCATAATGCTTAGGAATCAAGCTTGTAGTCTATGAGCCCTCAGATTCAGAAAAGCCAGGGGACAAGCAATTTTTCTTATATTCTGAAATGGAAAAAGGAATGGAGCAAAGCTTTCTCTTTTCCCATTTCATCTATACAACATGCACAGGAAGATAAATCACTTTAGTCTTTGCCTTCTCAATGTATAACTTGCTGACTTTTGTCTTCATACTACACAAAATTTCTCCAGAGTATATCCAGAGCACATGTAAAGAAAAGACTCATTTTTAAATACATTTTTCATTGCTCTTTTTAGAAATAATAACATTTTTGTGCTAGATAATTTTGAGGTTTTAATTTCCATAACCCCCTTGAAAATCAAAATAGAAAAACACTACTTGATATATCTAGGATGATGTTCTAGTAATAGTAGTTAGTCAACTAAGAAGACAACAGTGGTCTAGAGAGTTACTAAGGTTATGGTGACAGAAGCATCTAATTGTTTTCTTCATGGAAATAAATAAGTTTAAAATCAGTATGCATTATTCTAGTTTAACAAAGTAGCTGATATTAACATTTGCTTAAAGTCAATCTCTGTTACATGTCATTTTGCTTGATGAATAGAATTCTTAAAACTGACAGTTCACACATACTTGGTAGTACTACTGAAGACCCATGTGAAATAAGGGTCTAGGACGCATTGCTTAGAATATATTTCTAATGAATTGCCATGCATTGACCGACACCTGAGAAGACTTTGAGCATTACTTGCATTTCTTTATCACTGTGACTATCTCTCACCTCTGATTCCACTACTCATCCACCCACACCGTAGCTATCTCTTCTTCATCAGATATATAAATACCAGTCTCTGAATCAGAAAAGTCAATAGCAATTTTGCCACTGCCCCGAAATGCCTAAGTTCAGTCTATTATCATTGCAGCTGAATAAACATCCAGGAAGGACTTTTTTTGCTTTCCTGTGAGAAAAAATACATTCTCCAACACTATAAAATCATACAAGGCAATTAACACCCTCAGCTTCTTTCTACTTCAGTGCAACTCAGAGCCTATATTGAGGGAAGCACACTAAGTGTGCACTTAAAACATAAAGAAATCAGTTGTGTTGAAGTATATGCTTTCGAGGTTTTTCTGAAGTCTTGATTTATGCTTGTCCTGGCCTCAGAATTTAGTCACATCAGGATCTGCAAGAATTCCATAGACAGGTTTGCACTACTCAACATGACTCCTAATTGGTGGCACTTACCTATATTCTAGAGTCCAAAGTGACTAACACTCATAAAACTGGGATAAAAACCAGGCCATACTCTATGCTGAGTTAAATGATCATAAGTACATGGAGAGTGACGTTGTCCTGCAGCTATACACTAGATGGTAGCAGTAAAACAGAGAGAGTCTATCCTGAATCCTAACCACAGAAGCCCAAAACAGCATTTCTGGTTCCCCCTGCCTATGCAACAAGGTTTTGTTTGTTACCGTTGATTTTTAAAGGCAATGCCACAATTAGTAACTAAAGCCTAAAATAAACTAATCCAAATGGCTTCGCAATACAACACAAGATGATACTACTGTGGCTGAAATTACAGTAGTAACTCCTACGTCTAATCACTACCCTTTGATTCATATTGAAAAATACATCAGTGATCTACTCTGGTTGAAAAATTTGAAAATGTACCTTTTTTTTTGTGTGCGTGTGAGAAATTCTGGCCTGAAATGCTTTCTACAGCAGTAAAATACTATTTGGCAGCTATTTTCCAACAGAAAAAAAATACAGAAAAATCTGTTTTATATTAAAAAACTCCAAAACACAAACAAACAAGAACACACTGAGAAGCATAAAAGAAAAGCAAACTCTAAATTTTAGGTCTAAATGCCAGAATTGTTGAAAGTTCATCTTGTGTGCTGATACTGGAGGAAGGAAACAATAAATTCTCTTTATGATCAGGCATGGACCTGGAATACTATAGGTCAGCTTGATTTATTATACATATTTATAATTTTCTTTTTCTTCATAAACAGTGTTTAGCTTAATGTTAAGCAGAACACTTTGTGAGTGAAACATATCAACTGACATGAGACTAGTCTAATGTCAGCCACTGGACAAGCTGTTAACAGATATTCAAATCTCAATACATCTACATTTACTTTCCCCTTCTAAGTACAAACCTCTTTGGTATTCATTGCAGCTAGTGTTACTAGAATGATGTTAATGATTGTTTATCTGCTTCCCACTCTTGCATATCTGAATCCCTATATTTAAATCAGTGATGCCAAAAAGAAAATCATACAATATATCCCAGATCTAAAGTTAATCTTCAGTTCTGGCATCACCTACTTGAATGTGGAAAAACATTCCACTCTTTAGAGTCAATTGCTGTCATAAACACTCATATAGATGCCTTTCTTATCTCCTCAATTATTGACTTTTACTCTGTAACAAAAATGCTTCTGTTTGTGTAAATAGATGGTTGGTTTTGTTGCCTTTTTCCCCATCTCCTTGGTAAAACTAGCTTGTTGCCTTACATAGTATATTACTTGCAGTTATTTGATTTTCCTTCGTAATTCAAACAACCCCAAACCTTCTCATGAACTCTGGGACCACTAAGTATCCGTTGAAACCTGCCCCTCTTGCTTACTGACAGTCTTTTCTAAAAACAGAAGTTTCTCACTCACCTTAATGCCCCATCACTGATAGAGATCTTCCTGCAATAGAATTCCTCTCCAGAGTTTCAAAAAGCTCTACACTGTCAAATGACAAATTCGTCAAAGTTTTTGTTCAGCATCAAAACATATTTTTCATGTAATTTTTATGATATACAGAATGTTTTCAATAATGTGGTTGAAACTGATTTTGTTCATTCAATCAGTGCCAAAGTAGCCATTGCTAGTGTATGGACAGCTATTATATCTAGCTAAAAAAACCCACAGATTCTTTTTTTTTTTCCTTTGAAAGTGTCTTTTGTCTGTATAGCTACATAGCTGCTTGGATAGGCAGAGTTCAACTTTGGAAAAGTTATTCCAAATCCAAGGAAGATTCAAGAGGAACATTGATTCATGCTGAAACCTGTTTAGTTTCATCACAACTAATACAATCATTACAGAATATGTAATAGATATGAATAGAGACCTGGTTTTCTAGGTCTCTGATTCTTTACAGTGTAGAAGAGTCTTGAAATTTTAGAACAATTTGTAATTTCTCAGTATTACATGCCATGTGACACCTTAGGTCCAGGACACCACAGAGTTGAACCATCCAAGTACACTGAAGTAAATTATAGAGGGCTGGGCTTTGTAACCAGGAGCTTGTTTCATTTCAAATTGAGGTAAACTCAGTATTGAAATCAAAACATTCCACAAAACACCACTGCTTCAACACTGAGCTGGAATCCTTAGTCCAACATCCAAATAAATAAAAAAGTAGGCTAACATTCTCAACACAAATTAATTTTACAGTATCCTGAGAAATCTCTACATATGGTCTCTTTCCAAAAATTCCAGTAAGGTTTTTGGATCATTTCTTTTAAATATTTCTATATATATACATTTGATGGAAGTTATGATGCAAGTCTGCGACAGAAGCATAAGAATCCCACAGATGGGTTAGAAAGCCAATTTACTGAGATACCTTCCCTGTTCCTGGAAGCCAAAGTGATATGCTGAGCTGAGGAGGCATTTCAGCCTTCTCAGAGCCAAACCACTATGGCTGTTGAATATGATACACTTATTGCATTGCCCCATGCTGTGCACTCCAGGTATAGACTACCAAAATCAACATCAGACCTCTTGTCTCTGAAATCCATACAGACCTACTAGTCCCATACCTCCTATTTGAGTATACATACAGAGAGTTATGATGAATAATTAGCACTGCACCATTGATATAACATAACCTGGAACTTAAAAGCAGTAATTTTGATTTATGAGAAAAATACTACAAATCTGTTATTAAAGGTATTTCTCCATAATCTAAACTCCAGCAATTAGGCTCATCATGTAGCTCACATTACTATTATTCATGTCTGCAATATTCCCAAAATTAAAAAATAAATAAAACAAAAAAATGTGCAGTTTACAACTGTTGTATCATACACTCCTATATACTCAACACATGAGCAAGCTACAGAGCTAACAATGAAGGCAAGTACATAGAAATATATATTCATAGGATAGTCGTTTGAAGAATTTTTGCTCATGCAACTTGCTGAAATGAATAATATTTTACAATGTAGTGAATAAAAATTATTAATTCACCATGATGATTGATTACTGTGAAAAAGGCAGACAAATAAACATTTGCATCTGGGCCAGTAAATTTTCATGACAATTTTGCAGGGTTGTATTATGCAGTAATATTAAAATAATTTGCAGTAAATCAATTTCCTATTCTTCCCATTAAATTAAAGTTGGTTGAAACCAAATATTTTCAGGATTTGCATTTACTGAAATACCGTAAGACAAGGGTTTTCTATTTTTTTTTTTATATATATATATATGCCACCATGTATATTCACTATTCATCCACAGTATGTGTTTCACTATTGCCCAAGGACTTTCCCTCCAACCATAAGCTATGTGTTAAAAAAAAAAAAAAAAAAAAAAAGAGTTAAATGCTGAAAAGAAGCCACAAAGAGAAAAGAAAACAAAAATCCATGTGTTGCTTATGTAGCTCTACTCAAGTAAACTTGAGCAAGATAGATTTTCTAATACTAATTCCTAAAGTTTGTGGTGTTTGTCTCTCAAGTATCCATCTTTTTTCTTGATTATGGTACCACTTTGTTTAATGTAAAGTTCTTTGGTTTAATCTAGCAATGGAGAAAGATTATTTTCTGCTTCTGCAAGTTCTGAGGGTTTTATGCTGAAAGACTTCTTTAAAATGCTATTTTAAATGTCCACGCTTTTATACCCCCAATGAAATGGTCAAAGTTGGATATGAGAAAGCTTTTGGGAAGCACCAGTGTATAACAAATAAAATACAAAAAATACAAATTTATACAAGGATGTAGAGTATCAAGCAATATATCATGAAAATGTATCCTTTGAATGACATTTGGAGTCTGGGATTCCAGCCAAAAAGAAAAAGCTTTTAGGTTATGTTGTTTCAAGATCAAAAGTTTTTTATAATCTATCAAGTAAGAGCCAACTGATTTACAGTATGTTTTCTCTTGTCCTTTCAGCCTTCAAGAAAATCTTAGGTAGGAAGAACAGCCTGGAAAAAAAAATATAACATAGTAAGTATATTAGAGATATCTAAATATTTTTTTTATATTTATTTTACTGAATGATTTTGTAGCTTATTAGATAGCTAAATAGGTAGATCAAACACACAGTGATACCTTGTTAGGTCATTATATTTCTATTCAGATAAAAACCTTTAGGAGTACTACTGCAACTAAGTATTAGAGGAACAGTTAATTTTATGTTGTACAACTTTTTTCCACCTTGAAGGTAGTAACACAAAGGATAAGAAGTACAGGTCTACTCAGGGCTACTGCTGTGGCTTTATTGAGCTTGAGTTATTCATATGGTGATCCTCAATACAAATGCAAATGGAATTTAAGAGCCTTATTCTGTCATATACTTTCAAGAAAATTCAGCAACTTGTGCTAGCATAAGTGAATGAGGACTTCATGACTTCTTTGGACCCTATTTGAACAGAGCGTTTGCTCCTTAGTGGGTTGAGGAGTAATCTATTCAAGGTTTATATTCTCTCACCCAATCTTGATATATATATATACACCTAGGCTGAGTTTAATCTACTCACTTCCAGGCCAGGCTTTCTTGAGATATTGGAGGAATCATCAGCTAGCAAGCTCCAATTTCTTTGTAGACATAATAGCAAGGTCAAGAGAAGTCTTGTCCTTAAAACATAAAAAAATAGCATACCATTAGTAGAGTAGTACCCATTTTAATAATTATATCAGTTTTCAAAACAATAACAAAGCTAGGAAAGGGAAAACCAAAACCTGCAAAGCAAGTAACATTTTTATATCAGCATACATGTTACTGTAATGTTAAATCTACTCTTTTGCTGGTTACTATCATTTTACTCTCGAACAGATGCAGATTAGTCATCCAAGAAATATGCTGGTTGCTTCTGTGCTTGATCAAAAGGTTTAAGGCTGAAGCTGAGAATTAGCAATGGAAAGAGACAGGAAGGCTGGACTTTGAAGAGAGGGGAATCTCCTGTGCCCAGTTTACCATTGCTTGTCAGTCTGAGTAACTGTCTATACTGCACAGAGCAGGTACATACAGTTTCCATAGAAGAATTGAAAAGTTTCATACGGGCTGCTCAGGAACAAGTCCTGCAAGCTGACCCCTACTGTCTTGCAGGTTGTGCAATATTTACACTTGTAAAGCAGCATGAAACACAGCTTTTCTTTCTTGATAAGGCTTTAAGCTCTCAGGTTTCAAGTGCATATGATGCCACGTGGCAGTGGTCTAGGAGATGTTGACTCTTTCACAAACTACTCAGTTTCTACATCACATCTTTCTCTCTCTCTCCTGCCTAAGCTCCCCTAGGAGTTCGGGAGCAGGATGATGGCATCTTATGTAGTTGGAACGCGTATCGAGCACTAATGAGCCATAATACATATTTTGAATACTTTACTTGGATTTATTTCTTATGCATGCCTATATATTTTGAAATAAGACGCTGATATGAGAAACAAGTTCACATTGAAGGTAATTATAAGAGGTTTTTAAATTTTAATCCTGTAAGGATAGATTCAAAAAAGATTTCTCTCAGCAGTATTGTCTTTACCTAGACAGCAGGTCCCAATTCTTCACATGCTGTTGTCATTTATGCTAATGAAATCTTTTCCTGCACTTTCTGCCTTAAATATACATATGCAGAAGAAACAACAAAAATAGCTGTGATTTTCATTTAGTGATACAGATTACCTCATTTGTGCCAGATGATGACATCAAGCAGCCTTCCAAAAGCACAAGCTTTATTTATCCTAAGTCTACGATGTCAGAAAACATATCTCAAAGTTTATGGTATATACCTCGAAGTCCTATTTCCTTCAGTCATTTTAAAATTCCATGGTCAGGATTAGGACTTCACTATGCCTTAGCCTAGGAAAACTCATCCCCATCTTAAAAGATGTGCTGGAGCTATCAGACCTTTGGCCACAGTTCTCTCAATTCCATTGGAGCAAAAGCAGTCTTTGCAAAAAAACAATATGGTACTGGCTGTACTTTCACAGGTTGGGAATGTGAGAGTGAAGGAAATGAGCTGCAGTGCTGAAGAGCAACTGAGGAGTACTAAAATGCTTGGACTCTCCTCAAAGACCCTCTATGTTCTTTTATACACTATATGCACATAGGAGACCCGATGTCATGTGAGAATATAGTGAATAAACATCTGTTTGTGAAACTTACCTTCCACCATATTAATAGATTATATATATCAGCTGATTTATTTAGCAAAGGAGGGGAAATTTGAAGGAGAAAACCTCATTAAAAAAAAAAAAAACAAAAAAAAAAACCACATCCTGCCATTTCATATTTCATCTAATTTTTGTTATGGGACACTTCTATTTTCTACTGAAAAAAAAAGAAACATAGCCTCTATATCCCTTTCAGGTCTTGTTAGGATTTTTAAAATGTCATTCTAAAGGGTAAAAAGCCAGCAATGCTGTTGACTAGTGAATGTAGTGCTCTGTGTCTTTGCTGCATAATCTATAGTCTCTGGTATCTGCATTCAGTATGAACTCTTAGTATGTGATAGATATACTCACTGTAGCTAAAAATAGCTACAGCCTGAATGAGGGAACCATTCTGCTCACTCTTTTTGTGTATGAGTGAATGAATCCAAAGCTAGTAGTAAAAGAGATTGGGAGCAGATATTTCCTTTGTTGGCTGTCTATTCTACCTGTAAATGTAGAAATACCTCCTCACACTAAAAAAAAAAAAAAAAACAAAAAACCAACAGTTGCCATTTTAAAAAACAGTTCAGCTCTATAATGATAAAAATAAATCACTGTTCTACCACAGGAAATTCTGTTTGTTCCTTTTTAGATTTCTTTTCTAATACTGTAATGTGTATTTTCAGTACTATAGACTAAAATTAAAAAAAAACAAACAAAAGGAACCACTAAGAATTCTTTCAAATTTATTTTCTATCTACAAGACATTAGCACACACACACAAAATGCTTCACTATTGGTCTGGGAATTCTGTGAAAGAAACGACTAGCCTAATAGGTCTTCTGGCTTTCTCTCTTATGAAGGTAGTGCCTAATGTTTTCATTTGTTTCTTTTTTTGCTTCAATACGTTCAATATAACTAAAGTATTGGTAGTGCTTCTGTGTGTCTAAACTTTACCAACGGTATCAGAGATGCAAGATGCTTTCTCGGCCATATCTATGATATGCTAATGTCTAGATCTAAAGCACCATCAAAAAAAAAAGGTATCTAAAAATTCCAATATAACTATATATATGAAGCAGCTGTACAGTGTTTGAAGTTAGCTGTAGACCAAATTTAATTAGAAATTTCTCTTTTTAGAAAAAAATCATACAGACTAAAAAGAACGGGAAGGATTCTTCGTCAGGTTAGAATCTGGCTTCGTTCCTCAGCTACTTAACTTTACAGACAAAGCAAGAAAAGCATCCATAATGGGGCTCTGGAACACAGGATTTAGCCAAAGAACAGTAGCTAGAGAGCAGGAAATCATGTATCACGGATTACAGAGGAAGCACTTGAAAACTTAAACTGTCAAAAGGTATGGACCAACCTTAGAGAGTGAAGGTCAGGACAAAAAAGCACATGAAAGCTGGTTTTATTTGTACAGATTATGGACTTAATTCTGCTGAGGGGACAATTTAATGTGTGACATCCTCCTTCCCAAAACAACTGCTAATTTTCTTTGCTCTTCCCCCTTCTGAAGGGCAAGATAGATTTCTTTCACACAAAAATACCTATGGAGACTGATATGGGTTGCCTTTAATGGTTCAGCTAGGATTTTCTCAATTGGGTGAATGAAAACAGGTCCCCAATATCCTACCCTAATTTTTAAATCTGTTGGGTGACCGGTAGTTACTTGGGTAAGTTAATATCACATTGCACTGGCTTCAACACCTGGGCAGAAAGAAGTTTTCCTTCTGTTTTTGTTTACTTATTTTTGTTTCATACAGTTCCTAAGGTCTTGCCATAAAATAATTGCCAAAAGTGATCAAGAGTGAAAGGAGAAATCTTAAAATATACTTAAATATAATCAGAGGAGATACTTACTTTGGAGTATTAATGTATCAAGTCATACCCATTTACTGAGATTTTTTGGGTATTTTTAATCTCTGCAGTCTAATAGAATGAAACCCTACATTTCTGTTGGCACAAGACCCAGTGGTAAAAATAACACTGTACATTGAAGTGTCCTTCCTCCTTTTTACAGATTAAAATGGGGGAAGTGAGGGTACCCTACTTCTTATAAAAGGGAATAGCAAAGTTTAAAAACCAGATACAAACCAGAGGTCCAGAGCAGCAACTTCCTCTGGCTGTTTGTTAAAAAGGCTGAACAGCTACACAAGGTCAAAATAGTGTGGTAGGAAGCGATTTACTTTTTCTGTATATAGGATTGGATCTTTATGTTCAAGGTCTAGACTTTTTCATTTACATTTACATCTGCAGTACCTCTGGCAAAGAAAACAACCTGTTCTTTTTCACAGTTTACATGACCATGTACATACTATTATATTTCAATAAACTAGTGTTTACAAGCAGGCAGTAAAATACTAAAGAAAACAATGTTAATAACTGTCCAGATATCAGGTTCTGTATTAAACCTTCAGTTATTACAGCTTGCTGTGGAAACACAGCAGTTTAAGTGTTGAGTATTAAACAGTTCACGGTGTGCTATAAATTTCAGATGCATTTATATTATATAGTACTGTGCAAATCATAATCTGAAAGTCAGTTTCATTTGTGCAATGTGTGCTTTACTACAAGAGACACAGTTCAAGCATGTGTGTCTTCCATTTTTATAAGGATTTTAAAGGATTATTTAAATTGAAGAAAAATCAGCTACTAATGAAATTTGAGCTATAGCATGAAGAAGGGATCACAAGCAATAGCTGAGCTGGGTGAGCACTTAGTAAAACTCTAAATTTTTTCAGTTTTATGACCAATTTAAATATTTTCTTTAACATTCCATTTTGGGGGACACAACTAAATTTCTTTATGAGGTACTTGGAGCAATGCTATCACATAAATCATTTAACCCGGTTCTGTGTTAAGGAATTTGATTCCAGTCAGGTTTCAACTACTGATTGATTCAATTCACAATTACTTTAGCAAGCAATGTAGCCTTGTTTCCTTTGGCCACAGAGAAGGAGTGTTTTTCTTGGTTTTGCCTGCACCAGAATTACAGTGAGCAATCTGGAAAGAGAAAAAAAGGTGCAAAGG
This sequence comes from Scolopax mira, assembly GCA_004320125.1. NCBI lineage: Eukaryota > Metazoa > Chordata > Aves > Charadriiformes > Scolopacidae > Scolopax > Scolopax mira. The sequence goes on from BJBW01004478.1 coordinate 37,795, forward strand.
GAGGGGAACATTTGCTTCACTGCTTGCTCTTTGCCTCTCAAGAAGTCCCTCAGTCAAAACAGAAGTGGATCCAGCAAAAAGCAAGTTTCCACAGGAAGCACGCAGAGGTCCAAGCACTGGGATGATATGGCTGATTTTTAAGGGAGCTCCAAAAAGGAATTTCTTTGCCTGTTACAGAGGCAGACAGTGTAAAAAGTACTTTTCTCTGGCAAGTCTAGAGCATTCCATCATTTCCTTTGAAGGAATCTAACATCCTTTAAGTTTTGTGGCAGAAGAGTTAAGAACAAGGAAAATAATGAGAGAAAAAAATCACAAAAGGAAAAAAATCACAGAATCCAAACCCCTAGGTTGTAAGGGACCTTAAAGATCATCTTGTCCAACCGTCAACCTAACTGACAAAAATAGACACCCACACAACAAAAAATGAGGATCACCATCACTAAACCATACCTCCCAGCACTACATCAA